>PVJI01003884.1:0-116852 GCA_004026765.1 Micronycteris hirsuta | reverse complement strand
TTTTCCATAGTTTGGAATCAGCATCCAAATGAGGTCCACGATTGCCTTGATTGCTGTCTTTAGCACATCTCTTTTATTCTGTAACAAGTTTCTTTCCTTCTAAAAAATAATTATCTAATACAGAAACAGAACAATTTGTTCTATAAAATGTTTAATGTTTTGCATTTGGCTCACAGTTTCCTCCGTATTTTTTATTAGCTGGTATTTAGATTAAGATGTTTTACAGATTCAGGTTCAATCTTTAATGAACACGAGTTCAGGATGATTCTCTCTACTGCATCACACCGTTCTTCCTGCGTTCAGATGCCAGCCCGGCCCATGCACCTGACAGTCCCTCATCAAATCTGCACCGAATGCCTTCAGTATCTTTTGATGGTGATTGTGTTCTGGATCTGCTTTTTTTTTTTTTTTTTTCTTTTTACTAAAGATTGCCAAATGGTGATTTTTTCTAATTCTATAATTTCTTTTTTATTATTTAACTGGGATTTTATTAAAAATATTTTACCAACTATTTAGTTACTCTGAAGAGCAGTTTTTGCAGAAAAATTATAACAAATGCTTGCTTCTTTTCCTATGTTTATCTTTTTTGAAGTAGTGAGTTGATATTTCAGCAATCTTCAATGACAATGAATTTTAAAAATATTTTTTACATAGAAACAATTTAAACCTATGAACAGTCAAAAGAGTAGTGCAATGAACACTCATATGTGTCTCAAGCTCAAGGTATACCAACTGGTAGCCTTTTGTCACATTCACACCTGTCTTCCACGAGCATTGAGCATTTTCCCTTATGTTCTAGCACAAGGTGTAGCAAGCTTACCTTGTACATTACATACCTCAGAGATTCACGGATTTCTCCAAGGAGTCCTTGATATTTTGGGTGGGAAATGGTATTTCTAATCATGTGTGTGTGTATATGTGTGTGTGTGTGTGTGATGTGTGTTGTTGTGACTTTGTTAACTTAACATTTGTTAAACAAATGTTAACAAATGATGTGGGATACTGAGCCGAGGTTCAACAAAAGACCATAATAGAAAGTGGAATAGAAAAGTTTATGGCACAGCGCCCTTGAGGGGCTGCACTGGGAGGTCAAGGCATCGTGCAGATGGAGAGAGAGTGGGGGGAAGACCTGCAGCACATGCTTGTATTAGGGTCTGAGGGTGACATGCTTTTGGGGTTCTGGGCTAAGGCTGGATTGGTCAACTCAAATCAAAAGAGTGGCTTTTTGGTAAGCCCCATGGGGGTCTTGTTTTATCTAGGGGGGTGCACAAGGGGAAAGCTCTGGAAGGCATGGAGAATGCTTATAACAAGGGTTGTTGGAGGAGTCCCACAGAGACTTAAATTTAATTATGACACAGAAGCTGTTATCTAGGCCATGCGCTCCAGGGAGAGGCTAACGACACTTCAAGACCCGTATAGGCTCCTTAGACACACAAATTGGTTGCTGATGCAGCAATGTTATAGAGTAGTGTAGCTAAATTCTCTCTCCACACACATATATCATGTATATTACACATGTGTATCATATGTCATTATATATGTGCACAGGCATATATGTTTACACATGCCTGTATAATTATATATCTTGCACATATGTAATTTATGTATATGTGTATAAAGAAGCACGCATATATTCACACAGACATACACATACTAACACCTCCAGTTCATCTCCACATAGCAAGCCCTTCCTCGCCTTTCCTCTTCCATATTGTTTTCCCCCTTTTCATGTAGTGAGGTAGTGAGAACCTAAATTCTAAGTTTCAGAATTATCACACTAATAATACTGCTAAAATTGTGCCTATCTTTATCACTATTCTTTTTAAAAAATGGCTATTGAAATTTTGATTTTGTGGATGTGTATTTCATTCAGCCGGTATCCTACAGATAGGTATGTAGGTTGTTTCTGATTTTTTAGAATGAACAATCAATATCTGCAAAGAACAACATTGTAGATTTTATTTTTGAGTGTCAATCTTCAGGGTAAATTTTTGGAACTAGAGCTGTTGCGTCAAAGACAAAATGTGTAAGTAGTTTTGGTATACTGTCAAGTTCCCCTCTTTAAGTGGTAATAACAGTTTGCATGCCGATCTGCATGTTTTGAAGACTCTGTGTAACTGCATCTTTGTCAACAGAATGTATTATAAAGATTTTGAATTAGAAATAAGAACTCCGTATAGTTTCATACTGATTTATTCATATAGATTTTGAATGTTGAGATTTATTTATTAAAGTATAATTTTATATACAGTGAAATTCACAGATCTTAAGTGTGCATTTTGCTGACTTTTGATAAATGTATACACCCATGTAACCCACAACTCAGTCAAGAAATAAAACATTTCCATCACTCCAGAAAGCTCTTTTTTGCTCATTTCTACTCAAATCCCATACTTCCCCTGTGCTCAGGGGCAATCACTAAACCATTCTACCATTATTGCTTAGTTCATACAGTTCTTAAACTTCATAAAAAGATAATAATGTATTATGTTTTATTTTGTATTGGGCTTCTTAAATTCATAGAAATAGATTCAGGTGTTATGTTCTATTGTGTATGTTGCTTCTTTTGTGCAACATATTGTTTGTGACATGTATCCTTGTTGCTACATGTATTAATAATTTATCATTTTTATTTTGTAAATTTTAATTTTATGAATATGCTAGTTTTTCTGTCCATTTTTCTGTTGATGGACATTCATATTGTTTCTAATTTTTTACCTATAATGAAAGCCATTAAGAGCATAATTGTTCAAATCATATATGCACATATATAAATACAAATATTTTTTAATGTTTATGTAGTTCCCATTGTTTTCAACACAATGTGATTCATTCAGCCAGTAGCGTATGGATAGATAAATGGTTATTTACATTGCTTATAATAATCTGGTTTTTTGGTTAATATATAGAGTAGGTGCATGTTTAAATTTTTTATAAACTACCACATGTTTTTCCTAAATGACTATCTAATTTTATATTACCACCAGGAATGTATGAGACTTCCAGTTGTTGAATATCTTTGCCACCATTTAAAGTCTGCTGGATTTTGCAAAATTGATATCAGTATATAATGTATTAATACTATTTTATTGAATTTTTGTATAAGGATTGGGTATATATGTTTGTCTAAGGCCTATGCAGTGTGCATGGAAATAATAATAAAAAAGTTTTTTAGATCTTTTAATATGATATAATTACATCATTAGATTTCCTAATATTGAAACACCCTTGACAATTTTGTAAGAAATTACATTTGCTCATTGTGTCTTAATATTTTTAATATTCTGTTGAATTTTATTTGCTGATTATATTTTGAGATTTCAAGATCAATATTCATAAGTGAAATTAGTCCATAACTTTCTTTTTGCTTCTTCTATTTTATCAAGTTTAAGTTTTAATATTATACTTGCTCTATTAAAAGGATTAGACCATTCTTGGTTTTTCCCCTAGCCTCTGGAATAATTTATGAAGCATAAATTACCCACTCTTTGAAGTTTGATACAAGTTCCATGTGAAATAATCTGGATCTGTCACCTTTCTATGAGATAATTCTCTGATACTTCTGAATATTTCTTCTATAAAAATAAGAGTACTTAAGCTTTTAAAAATCTCTACTAGTGACAATTTTTTGAAAATTACATTAAAAAGTATTTATTCAGACTTCCAGTCAAGATGGAGGCGTAGGTAAACACAGCTCACCTCCTCACATAAACACAGCAAAAATTACAACTATGCTATAAAGAAGTACACCCAGAATCATCAGAAAATTAAGCTGTATGGAAGTCTGACAACCAAGGAATTAAAGAAGTCACATTCATCCAGATGGGTAGGAGAGGTGGAGACATGGAGATGTGCAGAGAGGCACAGAGATGCAGAACAGGTGGTCCCCCACACATGTGTGGTGGATAAAAATCAGGAGGGATACCTTGAGAGCGAGAGATCCCAGCTCAACACCAGTCCATCCAGTCCAAGGGTCCAGTGCCAGGAAAATATGTCCCCATAACCTTTGGCTGTAAAAACCAGTGGGGATTGGGGTGGTGGAAGAAACTGCGGGATTCTCAGGTGTCTCCTCTTAAAAAGCCCACAATGGATTTAGGACTTACGTGGATTCACTCCCTCCGGGCCCAAGCACTGGGGCCACTGTTGAAAGAGCACCAGTGGCATTCAGGGAGAAATTAAAGTGTCTCACATCAGGGCAGGTGCTGGGGGACAACTTCTTCTCAGTCAAAATTCCCGAGGCCAGGCAGCAGCATTCTCCACTTTCTGAGCCTTCCCCAACGTAGAGCCATAGAGTGGTGACTCCATATTGAAGACTCCATCAACCTGGTTCACATGGGTTGCCCCACCCTGGCAATTACCTAAGGCTCCACCCCATCCAACTTACTGGTGTGATTTTCTACAATAAGTCATGCTACTAAGACAGGTGGTCAAAGCAGTTCTACCTAATATGCAGAAACAAACACGGGGAGGCTGCCAAAATGAAGACAAAGAACTATGGCCCAAATGAAAGGACAGGAAAAAAACTCGAGAGAAAGAACTAAACAAAATGGAGATGAGCAATCTATCAGATGCAGAGTTCAAAATACTGGTGTTTAGGATGTTTAAGGAACTCACTGGTTACTTCTACAGCATAAAAAAGACTCAGGCAGAAATGAAGTTTATACTGAGTGAAATAAAGAAAAATTTACAGGAAACCAACAGTGGCGTGGATAAATCTGAGAATGAAATTAATGATTTGGAACATGAGGAAGAAAAAAACATTCAATCAGAATAGCAAAAGGGAAAAAGGAATCCAAGAAAACAAGAATAGGCTAAGGAGCTTCTGGGACAACTTTGAGCATTCCAACATTTAAATCATAGGAGTGCAAGAAAGAGAAGAGAAAGAGCAAAACTTCCCCAATTTGGTGAAGGAAATAGACATAAAAGTCAAGGAAAAAAAGAGAGTCCCAAACAAGATGGACCCAAAGAAGACCACACCAAGACACATCATAATTAAAATGCCAAAAGTTAAAGATAAAGAGAAAATCTTAAAAGCAGCAAGAGAAAAGCAGATAGTTACCTACAAAGGAGTTTCCAGAAGACTGTCTGCTTAGTTCTCAAAAGAAATTTTGCTGGCTAGAAGTTACTGGCAAGAAGTGTTCAAAGTGATGGAAAGCAGGGACCTACAACCCAGACGACTCTATCGAGCAAAGCTATCATTTAGAATGGAAGGGCAGATAAAGTGCTTCCCAGACAATGTAAAGCTAAAGGAGTTCATCATCACTAAGCCATTACTATACAAAATGTAAAAGGGACTTACTTAAAAAAAAGAAGAAGATGAAAACTATGAATATTAAAATGGCAATAAATCCACAATTATCAACAGTTGAATCTAAAAAATAAAGTAAGCAAACAAGCATTACAGAAACAGAATCATAGATATGGGGATCATTTGGAGGGTTATCAGCTGGAAGGGGGAAAGGGGAGAATGGGGGAAAAGGTGCAGGGATTAAGAACTACAAATTGGTAGGTAGAGACTAGAGAGGGTGGCGTTAAGAACAGTATAGGAAGTGGAGTAGCCAAAGAACTTACACGCGTGATCTATGGACAAGAACTAATGGCGGGGGCGGGGGGATTGCTGGAGTGAATGGGGAGTAGTGGGTGGAGGGGAGCCAAGGAGGAAAAATTAGGACAACTGTAATAGCAAAATCAATAAAATATATTTAAAAATTTTATCCATATCTGCCAGATATATAAATATTTTTGTTCAGCACTTTCCATAGTCTCGAATTTGTTTTAATTTCATCTGTTTCAATGGTTGTTTTCCAATTCATTTTATATTATATATTGTTTCCTTTTATTCTTCGCTTAGGTTGGCTAGTGGTGTTCTCTGTTCCTTTTCATGAAATCATAATTTTGATTTATTATTCTTATAATAAATAATAAATACAAATTATTTATTTCTTTTTTCTACCCAAAATAGTTGAAGATTTTAACTTTATTTTTTCCTTCTGAGGGTTAATGAGATGTTAATAGGTTTTGAATTTCATCAGATGTCTTTGCTACACTTATTGAAATGAGCATACGAATTTTCTCCTGTTTATTTCTGTTGTGTTGTGAATAATATTCATTTTTAAAAAATTATAAACCACTCTGAAATTTTTAGAATGTACTTTTTTTATACTGTAATAGCTTTTCTTATACATTGCTAGATTTGATTAATTGATGTTTTGTATAGGGTTTTTCACTTCTGTTCATGAATCAACAATGGTCTTTTATTTTCCTTTTCTGTAAAATATTTATCAGATTCTTATATCAATGTTATCCTGGCCTTATAAAATGAGCTTGGAAATATTCCTTATTTTCCCATTATTTTCAAGAGTTTATGTAATATTGGTGTTTTCTCTTCCTTAAATGTTTAGGAAAATTCACCTGTTAAGCCATCTGGGCATGAAGTTCTTTCTGTAAAAAATTTCAAAATCACACATCCAACTTTTACACTACACAGAGACTCTTAAGATTTTCCTATTAGCCGTGTCTATTTTGTAAGAGTTTTAAAGAAATTTGTCCATTTCATCTAATTGTCAAATTTACCAGGCATATATTTTTTTATAATATATTCTTATTTTATTTTTATTGTCTGCAAGATTTTAGAGTTGTCCCCTTTCATTATAGATATTGGTAATTTTTCTTCTTTTTTTCTTGCCTAATCTTGTTAGTGACTTATTAATTTTATTAATCTGGCCAAAGAACCAACTTTTGACTTTCTTAATTTTTATTACCAATTTTTCTGTATTTCATTATTTTCTCCTAATCATTTTCTTTTGTTTATTTTTGAGAGTTGCTGAGGATTTTTTTTTTTTTAGATTTTATTTTGATTTATTTTGAGAGAGAGGGGAAGGGAGGGAGAAAGAGAGGGAAACATCAATGTATGGCTGCATATCACGTGCCCCTAACTGGGGGCCAGGCCCACAACCCAGGCAAATGCTCTGACTGGGAATCGAACCAGCAACTGTTTGGTTCACAGGCCAGCACTCAATCCACTGAGTCACACCAATCAGGGCTGGATTTATTTTTTTTAACTTTTTTGAGGTAAAACCTAGGCTGTTGATTTCCTAATTTATTTTTTCTAACAAATACATTTAAAATTATCTTTTACCCTTAAAAACTGCTTTAGTTTTATTTCCAGTTTGTATTTATTATATCTTCATTATCATAGAATTCAAAAGTATTTTTTAATTTTTCTTTATGATTTCTTCTTTGCCAATGGATTATATAGAAATAATTGCCTAGTTTCAAGCAGTTGAGAATTTGTAAAGCATCTTTTGTTTTTGATTTCTAGCTTAATTCCACTGTGGTCAGAAAGCATACCATGAATAATTTCATCTTTGAAGTTTATAGAAGACTTTTTATCCAGCGTAAAGTCAATCTTGGTAAACATTCTCTGTGTGCTTAGAATATTAATTTTATTATTAGTAGATGTAATGTACGATAAATGTCAGGCTTATTTTGTTAATTGAGTTTATCAGATATTACTGATTTTTTGTTTGCTCTGTCAACCATGAGATGAAAGGAAATCCTGCCATTTGCCATCAATGGGAATGAACTTTGAGTGTATTATGCTTAGTGAGATAAACCAGAGGGAGAATAACAAATATTGTAAAATCACCTACATGTGAAATCTAAAAAATTCAACCTCATGGAAACAGAGAGTAGAATGGTGGTTACCAGGCCTGGTGGGGGGCAGGGGTACAGGAATTGGGGAGATTTTGTCAAAGGGTACAAACTTGCAAGTAGAAGGTGAGTAAATTCTGGTGATCTAACGCACAGCATAGTCATTACAATCCACAACACTGTATTATACACTAAAAATTTGTAAAAGACTAGACCTTAAATGTTTTCATCCCCCAAAAGAAATAATAATTATGTGACTTGATAGAAGGTTACCTAAAACTAAGGTGGTAATCATATGGCAATAAATAAATGTATCAAATAGGCTCAATGTATGACTTGAACTTACCAATGTTATATGTTTATTATATTTCAATAAAAAAAGAGAGAAAGAGAGTTGGCAATGCTGTAGACTAAAAAAGAAAATCCCTGGCATGGCAGTCAACACCAGACTGGCATAAGATACTGGACATTGCAGGATGGGGAGATAAGGGTACAGGGCATGACAGACACTTAAATGTCAGCGGGCGCCAGGCCCGTGAGATGTATGAATAAAGTGGACTCGGGGAAATTGCCTGCCTGTGTATGCTATGTGGGTGTGGTGTGTGAGCACACATATGTGTGTAGTTTGTGTATGTGCAAGGGGCATGATAGAGAACTGAAGAGCATGTGACTCTTCAAAAGGAGGCAGCTGGTATTCAGCTCCAGAAGAGATTTGTTTTGTGGATCTAATATCGCCTGAAGTCCTAATCTTCCCAGAGAAGCCTGAAATCAATACATACACGTAAAATACCATGAGTTTCCAATGTTGGCTCCCAGTGTTAACATGCAGCCATTCACTGCATGAAGTGATGCCTGGCCAGAGTTGGTTGTAGGCTACAGCTCAGGAGGAAGAGGTGTTTGGAAGGAGTGGGGGCATGAAGAAGAGAGGAAACAGACAATGGGAAAGAAGCTTGAATATTTTATTTAAGCCTTTCTTTGATATATTGAAAGCTAAGCGTTTTTATGACAAAAGTTTGGAGAAGAAAGTTCTCTTTCCAGTTTCACCACTGTGGCTACCAGCCCTACCCTTATTATAATGCAGACATTTTCTGATTGAAATAATTTGTATGTACAAATTAGATCATAGAAAAACAATTTCATGGCTAACTCTAAGCAGGTTAGGGTATCTCATTCAAAATAAGAAGAAAATAAGAGATTTTATACTTTTATATTTTAAAGTTGATATTTTAGCAATATTTTGACAATGGTTTATTCCATTTATAATCTTTTGGCAACATAACATCAAAAGATAATCTATTCATTGGCATGCAAGGCAATATGGCTTCAAAACACACCTCTTAAATTTACAGAACTTAAAATTTCAAACATCCCACGTGGCTGGCAGGTGATGAAGACGATCCTGAACAGTGGCGTAATCACTTCCTAAAGATAAAAAACAGAAGGTGTGATGTAACTGCTGGAACACTCAGATGACATAAATAATCCAGGAAGCACTGTAAACATTTATTTTGATAAAGTTATTTATTAATCTTTATATCTTTTAAGTCCCTTAGTCTTTTGAACTCTTCAAATATTTGCATTTAAAGATGATTTATCCTAAAGTTTTCCTAACAAAAAATATGAAATATATAAATAATTATAAAAAAGCAATTACAGCCTATCAAGATAAGTGGTAACTTTGGTGTTTAGATTTTTTAATTCATATGCTGACTACATTAAGTACATACTACCGAATATACTGGTATTTTATTTTGTGCTAAAATTTCAGTATATGTAGAAATTTGTAATGTGACATTAATATGTGAATGACACCTCCATGTTGTATTCTGATCTGTGTTCCTAATGCCCTGTCCCTCGTTGAAACTCAGGAAATGTTTTTGGAATAAATGGGTGAATGGATAAAAGCATTAATGATTTAAAACAAATACAATAATGTACTCTTAAATGATTCATAATTTTGGTTATATACCAAGTATCTCCTCCCCACATAGGGAACAACCTATGATAATATTTATGACAATTTTGATGGTTTTCAGCGTGAACTAAAACGCAATCACCTGTCAGTAATCTTGGTCTGAAGCAACCAGTTGATAAAGTCCCTGGTGGCAAGATTATCAAGAACTGTGTTCATCTCATCGGAGAAAGAGCCGTCGGCGTGTCTGCGGCGGAGCTCCTCAACGATGGTGACTTCTTCCGGGAAACTGAGAAAAACGGGGGAAAGTCAGGATTCAGTTAAATGCGTTAAATAAATGTTTACTGCTTGCTATCACTGGAGGCATGTAAGGGTCACTGAGAAAACTAAGAGTCTATTTGCACAGGGCCTACTGTGAAAAGCTTCAGAGAAACCTGTATGAACCGGTCACATCAGAATGGAAATGCTCTAGGAAGAAAAGGGCAGCTCTGGGATGTGAAACTCAGTGTGTGTAACTTCGTGCTTTTTTCAATGTTCCAGCTGCTTCAAAGAGTTTAGTACACTGGGAACACAGAAGTTATTCTTAAGACTATTAATTTGTTTTTGATTCAGAAAATATATGCTATGCTATAAAACTAGTGATTATCAGAACAGCCTTGCAAAGTGCAGTATTAAGGGATTAAACCTTAGTCTCTATCGGATTTTCTCTTTGATCAGTTTAATTAGCAGAATTCTTGGGATCCCTTTAACTATAAATTATCCTCAAGTGTAAGTGACTATTTTAACATGGATTTTGTAAACTGGATTATTAATATTTTAAAAAAACAGTGACAATATCAGTTCCCTTGTGTCTTAAGATTTCTTTAAGTCTCCATAAGCTTGTTTTAAATCTCACTGAAAAAATTGAGTTGCATGTGAATTTCCTGCTTCTCATAATTCAAATGTCAATCAATACAGTCAGGAGAAAATGAGATGGTTCAGTGGTGTGTGTGGTTGTGGTAAGACCGAAGGAGGTACCTCCAGGTCTTAGCCTCATTTTCAAATATGAAAATGTAATGGTTATCTATGTGACAGTCCCATAAAAAATGGGTATGTTGTTAAATGTATGGATGTTTGAACAAATCTCTATTTTGGGTATCATTTCATTAAATATCTTAAGTTTAGTTCCCTTCAGTCTTCATCAGATTCTTACCTAAATACTTACTGACACACAAATATATATTGATCCCATTTGTAAATATTTAAAGTCAAACTAAGTTTTCATTATTATTTCTTTTTTCCTTATCCTTAGTTTTCTTAGGACAGCTCTGGTTTAAGCTTATTGTCCTGGTGTAGTTCTCAAAAGCACTCTTTTCTCAAAAGTGTCTTGGATTAACAAATTAATAGTTTAATTATAACACAACTCTAGTGTGGGATAAAAATGTCACCTGTTTGGCTCTATTATTAATACTTGCTACTACCTATAAAACAGATTAGATTCTTATATACTCTCTCCCACAATAGGAGTTATTTCCTTACTTTGTGAGACTATAGTAATATCTTCCATAATTCAAATCCATATGTAGATAACTGTAGTCTAACTTTTCAGCATCATGCAAAAAAAAAAAAAAAAAGTTAAGTAACAGTTTACAGACTTACTCTCGCCTTCCTCGGCCTTTCACCAACCAAGCGATGAATTCCTTGGCAGCTTGGCCTTCCAAATAAGAACTTACATCACTGGTAAAGGTACCTTCAGCGTGTCTCTCAAATTCATCATGACGTTTAGCAATGTTATTCCTGAAAGACACGTGAAAGTTAAATGGAAGATTTGTCTCTTTAGCAAGATGTCTCTATGAGCAGTAGCAGCTTCGAGTTGAGGATTCTATGCACAAGGGGTTTAGGAGATGTGGGAGGTGAGAGTAGCTCACCTTGAAACTACATTAATTATCTGAATTGGAGTTCGATGGGAGAGGGATAATGACAATTAAGAAGAGCTAGTGCTCCCCTATTTCACTCAGTGCACCCATTTTCACCTCCTCCACTTGTCTGTGCCCTTGATTACTGATGCTGCATTTACTTCAGTCTCAGTGTATGTGGACTTCCAATGTGCTAAGCTGCTTGCAAACGAGGCAGCTGTTTGTCAGTAGTGTGTATGGGCTCAGAGATAGATAACTGAGTCAAGGGAAAGCAAAAGACCGACTCAAAATGTCATCAAAAGGACCACACGGTGACGGATGAAAGGAAATGTGAGGTGGCACAACAGCGAGGAAAGCTAAGATGATGGCCCATATCACCCTCGAGTGCGTGCAGGGTTTTGTGTAGGTGGTAGACCAGCTGCCCTCAGTTTCTCCTGCATTTATTACCCCTGGAAGGTTTCATCTTAAACACAATAAAAATCTCTGAGCGCAAGGATTATTTTACATTAATTTACTAAATTGTGGCATTCTCTTTCTAGAAACGAGGACAGTTGCCTTCATTTTTTTCAAATTTGTGATTTTTCATATTTCGCCAGTGGCCATGTCTGTAGTCCCTAACAGGGCTGCTCTCAGGGTCTGCTCTCACCATGCCCTCCACTGTAAGAACTTTTGGTCACCCACCCTGTCTCTCCAGTTCTTCCTGCTGACCCCTATTCATTCTCTCGCTCTCATTCTCTTTCTCCCTTTTCCATTCTATCCAGACAAATCTATGTCCTTTTCCTGATTCTTAGATTCCCTCAACTACTTTGAATGCACAGCCCCCTTCCCTGATGGGCCACCTTCCAAAGAAATTGTGAAATTCCACCATCTCTGTGAAACCCTTGTGGATGATTTCCTTCAGTAGCCTACATGCATCATAAAACCCAACACTGTGAATGAAAATCCAACATTAAAATGTATGCCTTATGATAGGCTTGTGTTCTTATTTGCTTTCTTCTCTCTTTATGCTATGCAGCTAGGCTATAATTTTAAATGTGTATCTTGGATTGTATTCTACAAGAAAAAGACTGCATCTGTTTCCATTCCTTACCATGATTAACTTGGCTAGGGGTTACTTTGAATGTGATCACAGCCATGAGTTTGAACTCTAGAAGGGAATGTTGAATTTGCTCTCATCTTTAGGTCAGAAATTAAATTCATAACCTTGCAAGTCTACAAAAGTCAGCTTTCAATGTTAATAGAAAGTGGGCAAGAGAGTAAATATTAACAACAAGACCAGAGTTGGGAAAATAATTTAAAATCTACATTCCATCAGAGGGTGCGTAAGGCATTTGGTGGGGTGACGGTTGAGGCACTTAGAGGCATAATACAGAGGATAGCATCACCGACCTTGAAAATCAAGTTGAGAGAAATTTTAGACATATTTCAGTAATACATTTGTGTGCATGTTTTGGCCTAGGTTTAGACTCGTACTTGTTTCTTTTGGTGTTCATCAACCACTGCACGAAATCCTGGGCACGCCTGGAGTCCAGGTATTTGCTGTAGTCACTGGTGAATGTGCCTTGGGAATGGCGCTTGTCTTCGTTCATCTGATCCGGATCATTGAGCGGGTCTCTCTGGGGAGCTGGGAATGAGCTGTGAAGAACAATGATTGGTGCAACTAAGTCTCTCCTCAAGAGTAGACAGACTCCCTTGAGGATGACCTTCTCCACAAAGCACAAGACCACATGAAACTGAAAGGCAGGTGCCTTGAGTATTTCAGCTGGTATCAGAGAGACCTTGTTTGCCATGAGAATTTCGGAAGTTTATTAGAGCTGAATACACTCTGATTCTGAATTCTAGTAACAGATTTTTAACTGGTTTCCTCTTTACTGAAATAAGATTAAAGAAATATTTTTTCAACTAATTAATCTACTTACGAGAGCAATGATTTGATTATTTTAAAAGAATAAAGAATTTCAGATCATTTGGGCAGCTGATCTATGTTCCCAATTTTGTATTGCATGTTTTAATATAAAAAAGTAGCTTCATTACCTGGTTACATGATAGCTAATGGTGAAAGAGAAAGAATTAAAAGTTCAAAAAAAGGCAAGAAAAAGCGCTTGCTAATCTCAAACTGTATAGCAGATAATCCACATGTTGGTAATCAACGGTTGATTGGCATGCAAAGACTGGGAAATATTCAATGGGATTAATACTCAGAAATAGAATTGATAAACTGTTCTCATCTATCAGATTGCAAAGACTAAATACAGGGGCGCATATTGTGAGAAGAATATTTCTACAATGCTGATGGGAGTGTGTGTGTATGACTTTCCCAGAAAGCAAGTTGGCAAAGACATGAAGGATTTAAAGTCATTCAATCCCTTTGACACAGTAATTTTACTACTAGACATCTAGCCTCAGATAAACAGTAAAAAAAAGTAGGGAGAAATATTAGTTGCTGCATTTTTTGTGGGAAAACTTAGCAACCCAAGTGTTCAATACAAGAGGAAGAGCTACAGAAATATTGTACATTTATGAGATGAAATAGTATGTAGCCATTAGATATCGCACAATTAATAGATACTTCTAATGATAAAAAAGGTAACAATAGAGTGCTAAGATGAAAGGCATGATAGAAAGCTGTGTAGTGATCCGAGATATTTTTATATGCAGTACATATTAATACATAACATTTCTTGCATATTTTCTGTCATGAACATGTATGACTTTTACAATTAGCAAGAAACAGTGTTATTTTTAAAAAGGAATAAAAAGAAAAAGTTGGTGTGAGTAATTAAAATAATCTACTATGCAGTGTGTGAGTAGTGAATGGGTAGATAGGATCAGCTGAAGATTTCAACGAGCTATAATTTCCCATGTAACACATTTTTCAACATTGCCTCCTCCTCTGGTTGTGAAACAACACACTTGGATCTATACTCCAGAAACAACTTTATCACAATGATATTTTAAACTTTTGAAAATTATGCAGAGTATTTATTTTAAATTACTGACACCATTCACTAATCATAGTTTTCATAGGCTATAATATAACCATAGTGCTATGTCAGTTCAAGTCTAAAGATTTTATACCTGGATTTCTCCTCTGTGTCCTGAAGGGAACGTTGCCAGCTGCCTTGGACCAGCATTACAAATAATCCAGCCACAAAGTAAATGCTTTTCATTTTTGCTGTTGGAACACAGTCAGGGAGAGGTGGGGTGAGGGAGACAGGCAAACATATTTAAACATGTCAGGCTAAATTAGTTTGATTTTGACAAAATAAATATTATAAATAAAAAGAAAATACTATTCATCAATTTTTATGCTGAGTACATTTCCAGCATAATTTCAAATAGTAGATTATGTTCCCTCTGGATTTTTTAGATGGCCAAAAAAAATACAAAAGATGTGTACTACTATTAAGCTTTATTATTAATGTAGGACGCTTCTGTTAATAATTAGAAGGTTCATTTCCAGACTTAGAATTAAAAAATGTCCATGATAAACATTTAAAATATCCACCGTGGATGATATGCTACATATGGTTAGTCTGAAAGCCACCTTATCCATAACGCCACCCCCTTCCCTATCAGTCTGGCTTTCAATTAATAGTCCTTCACTTCCAAGCATTTACATTATCCTGCATTTCAACCATCTTAAAGCAGCCTCAGGCTACAACTTGGCATACCAGCTGTCGGTTCAGATGTATTATTCATTTATATTTTAAATAGTGTAACTTGGTCTAGACTTTGTAATTATAAAGCGGCCAACAGATTTGAGGTATTTTAGAGTGCTTTGACCTGTTCTAAATTAAAGGAAAAAAATCATTTTAAAGACAAGCAATTTGCAACAAGAACTAATGCTTCTGGCAACTTGAACAATCACAACTAAGAAACTCAGAGATCACTGTCATAATGAAAATTAATGCTTGCTTCTGAAGTCTTGGAAGTCCCCGGGTTGTTTTATAATTGGACTCAGTCCAGGGCATGTCATTCACTGCTTGTGACACTCTCGACCTGGTTGTAGGATACACTTGGTTGCCTGTCCTCGTACCACAGCAGATGCCCTGTGAAGCCACAGGACGCCCAGGACACGCTGATGCAGCGTGGATGGGGTAGGAGCTAACACGAATTTGCCCCTATAGGGCAAGCTCCTCTACATTCTGAGCGGACACTCAGGTCCAGCGTTTCTCATGCACTCCTCTCTGCTACTTCAGTCCGACCACGTTTACTTTGAAAAGTGGGGATTTCAATTCAATGTTGGTTATGTTTATCCATAAATAATTTGAATGAGTATTTTTAGCAAATGGCATTTGGTTTGAAATAAGAATTTTACAAATATTATCATGTTAAACTATCAATCTTTTCTTTAACATCCTAGCCATATTTACTATCTATCTTTGGCACTAAAACATGGAAACTGTAATATCAGCAGTGGTATTTTTTTCTTTGAAATATTAAATCTCTTTAGATTAAGGGTCAGTTAGACAAAGCAACACAATAGGACTTACATATTCACTCTTCCCTATTCATCAACATTAAATTACTAATTTGGCATTTTGCTATTCTTCAGTTTATCTAGTTGGCAAACTTTGGAAATTCTGCCATCTATGTAAGTAGTGTCTTCTGATTATACTTCTCAATTATAAGTTCACACTTTCAGGAATTAAAAAAAAATTAAAGCAAACATTTCTTTTTAGAATTACACCACTATGGCAAAGTCAATTTAGTCCGAAATAATTCCGTCTGTGTAAAGTCCCTAAAGGTTTTACAAAATCTTCTATTATACTCTGCGGAGGTGGACTCCAAGCATGTGGTGCTCTGCTGCTGTGGGAGCTGATGGAAGAGGAAACAGCCAGAGAGAAGTGAATGTGCAAAGTCCTCTATAGGCAACACAGTGAGTTCTACTGAAAGAGAAACTGACTTTTTAAATTTCATTTATTCGTGTGTAGAAGTCTACAACATTGTGAAAACAATAAGAGTACTTTAATTGTTTGAATACCACTACCAAGAATGCAAATGTGTGTTATTTAGTTTCAAATCTTATTCAATAAGAATTTCCAGATACTCTTCCGACCCCACTCCAAATTTAGGTAGCTTAAGGAGAAAATCTGGAGTTTTATACAAACTTCACCTTTCCATTCAGACTTGAAGGGACAATGTAGTTACAACAATATTCCTTGTGTAGGAAGTCTTTTAGATAGATTACTTTTAGACCTAGGCAAGATGACATTATATAATATCCCTAAATGTATCGGTGTTGTAGGCCAAATAAATATTCTTTAAACTGGTTGGCTCATTTCCTTTCATAGGTTTTTGGCAGGGTTGGAAAAACACATCACTGAATCATTTACTTCATCAAAGATGTTTGTAAAATCGTTCTCTGTCCTCAAGAACTTAAATAGGTACTTTAGGACATCTGATTTTGAATCTAAAGAGGTTTATTAAAGTTTCATTTCAGAATACGGGCATTTTAGATATTTTATTTATTACTATTGGTTCTCAATCCTTAGTAGATAATCATTAATCTGTGGTTTTATTCAGCTCTAGTCAAAGAATTCCCAATAATTGATATTTGTTCACTGCACCAAATAAGCTATGTCTTATTTACAAAGAACTGATTTCATGGACTTTGATTTTTTGATAGACTTATCAGAAATTTGAATATTTGAATGATGATGTTGATTCTTCTCTTTTGGAAAACTGTAAATTTTCATTGGTAAGGAGAAATTACTATAGAGCCTCTCTAATGGACACATTTCTGCTGAATTTAAAAGACTCCTTCTGTTCCACATAATATACACATTTATCAAATCTAGGGATAATATTTACTTTTAAAAATGTTACCCCTTATTTTTAAAAGGCAGTCCTCATAACTATTATATCTTGTAACCAGAGCATTGATTTGAATCTTTGCTTTTCTTTTTACTTTATATCTTTTCATTGAATTATTTTTCCAACTCATTTTGCAGCTTCACTGTGTTGACATACAGATGAATACATTTTATATCACTTTTTCTTCCCAATTCTGCCCCATGTATTATTAGTAATAAAGTATACGATGAAAAAAAAACCACTTTAATTCATAATGATTTGTCCCCTTATAAAAATATCACTGTACCCAAAACAGAATATACAGTTTTACAATCGCTCAGTATTAACCTTACCTTCTGACTCTGGGGCGTGGCACCGAGCGGGAGGCGAGAGAGCGGGTATGGAAGAGCTGCGCCCTGAGCTCTGTACTTCTGCACCAAAGTGCACTGCTTTTTTATACTCTCCACCGCTGTTTAGCCTCGCAGATATTATGCTGACAATATAAATTTCTCATCTGAAAATAATGGGCTTTTGTTACAAACGATTTCACTCGCCTACTCACTTTGCTCATCTCGTTCCCCAGTTTTATTGGGTGGGACCTCAGAGGACAGGAAACTTTATTTACTCTCGTGCCTTTCTGTGTGTGTTGGGGGGGACGATAGAAAGGACAGTTTGGAAATTTAGCTTTCACTCTCAGTCGAGCATGAAACTCACTTAAGTACTTTAAAGTGAATTTTAATGCTGAAGATGTGAAATTATTTACTGCATGGCTAACCCCACTTTGAGGATGGCCTCATTTGAGGGTCTTACAAGTTCTTCTGTTTTGCTATTTAGTTATGATAAATTCATCTGAATAAAATAATCAATTAATCTTTTTATCTACCCAGATAATAAATTTTTTACTTAGAACCTGCTTAGTAATCCTTGCAGCCCCCACTACATGGAATTAATTTGCATTTTTAGTGGGGAATTTTAAGAGTATCAGTTAGAACCTAACATGTCCTGTTGTAATAAACTGGAGTTAGGAAGAAAGGTTAAAGCAAAGTGATGATTAAACATCCAAGATAGGTCATGCTAACAAGACAAGATCTAGTACTTCTTTTTCCTTCTTATGGATATTTAAAGGCTAAGTCTACTGGTAAGAGAGCTGGGCACTAATTTATAAAAGGACAAGCTACTATGTGTACTGTCATATGTATTTCCTGAGCTTTGTCATCTGCCACTCAAGACTTCGACGATCTATTGCATTTAGCAGATAAGAGTCTGATTACTTTAGACGAAGAGAAACGTAGGAAGTGATTTGGCAGACAGCATATAATTCTGTTCCAGTCTGGCTGCTGTCAACATGTTGTGTGATTGTGGTCCTGTCACATATCTCTTTGTGCCTCAGCGTCCGTATTTGTCAAATGAGAGGGTAGGTTAAATGACTCTTCTAAAGTCAAAAACTGATTCTGTATGACAAAGTCATTGCAGCATTTTCTAATTAGATTCCCATCTTCTGATACCATCGAAAGCATGATGAAGCTGATGACTTGTGCAGAAGTAAGTCATTGATGCAACCAGAGAAACATTCCCAATGAATTTAAATTCTTCAGCTGTGCATTGGACCCAATGTTGGGTAGAGAACTACTTAAACACCATAGAGATAAATTCTGCATGGAATTGGGAAACCTTCAGAACGGGTTTTTGTGCTGGTGATTTTTGACGATAGAAGGTGGTGTTCTTCAAAACATGGTCAATGGACCAGAATCACCTGCTAGAAATAGAGATTCTCAGGCCCATGCCCAGACTTACTAAGTAAGAATCCGCACTTTACCAAAATCCCAGGCAATCCATATGTATATTAAGGCTTCTGAAGCACAGCTGCATAAAATACCTCATTTCTTCACCTTCTGCCTGGTGCTTGCCCCTGTTTTGACCTCAGGACTGCTTTTTGGCACTGCCAGCAGGGGGGGTAAAAGAGCAGAGAACAGTAGCACTGGTGGCCAGCTGGATGAACATTTGTAAATGCAGTAATGGCTTGAAAGTATGAATTGGTTTAATATATGATTAAATAGTTCTTCCCTCCTGTCTCAATCTTCATGAGTATATTAGCTATACATTATTAGTTGTTTGGCATTCAGTTCTACTTTTTTCCTTTTGCTTATGTGGGTAGATGCTCCTTTGCCTCTCCGTGTCTCTGTTTTTCTTTCCTCTTCAGGTGCTACCTGTTTGTGGAGCAGTCCTAAGAAGGGAGCTCTGCCGATGATGTAAAGATATAAAGATATGAAGTGCTTAACACAGCATCTGGCATTTCAGTAAATGTCCTCTTCCAATATCTCACTAAAACTTGTTTCTTTCCCTCCATCCCACTTGCTTTCTGCTATTTCAGAAGTGATGATCCAAGTTCTTTCAGGAAATTTCTTCTAGCTTCATCTCCAGCCCACCAACACCGATCCTTGGGGGTCCCCAACACCATCATGAGGAGCATTCTGAGAATGTGGAAGCATTTAGATCGTCACTGTATAAGGCGCTGCTCCTCTTCCTATGAGGGGCAAACCAGGCTCCTTAATGGGCATTGTGTTATGAGAAATTGAGAGAAACAGCGAGTGTGTTTTGAATTTGTAGATCTTCTAAAGAGTGCCCCAACACCAGCCTCCACTGGGCCTTCAGTCCTTTCATAGCAATTATTTATTTAGATGAGAGGCAAGGACAGTAGTGGCCCTGTATTTATAAGGTTAGTGTTAAAAACGTTGCCTGGAAGCGGGGAGTTCTAAGAGGAATCATCTAGAGTTCTCCCATCAGGTTGCATGAGGGGTGTCTCGTGGTTGCCAGGGGGTGTTGTCGGCAGCCAGGATATGCCTTCATGAAAGATCAGTTAAATTTGATATAAGGAATTTAAAACGCAATTACTCTATGGTGTGCAAAAATCTACATCATTTTAGATAAAATAAGGTACTTATTCAAAGATTTTTTTTTTTTTGTTTTCATTATGATGCTTAGGACGAGGGACAACATCTATGGGCTTATGGCCTCTATCATTGCGTGCTTCAGAGGCTCCTGCTTGGCTTAACGCTGTACTCTTACCATTTGAAATTTTAATAAGTTTTGAACAAGGGCTTCGCTCTTCCATTTTATACTTGGCCCCTCAGTTATGCAGCCAATCCTGCTGAGTACCTCACCTCACAAAATCATGGAGTGTGGGGCGGTTGCATGTGTGTTTTTCTGAGCTGTTTAAGATACTTAGGTTCAATTGTGTGAGAATGGCAAAGATCCAGCTGCGCAGTGCACTCTGGTGGCAAGAACATGGACAAGGGGGACCCTCAGGCATTGCTGATGGGAGTGCAACATGTCGCAGATGATCGGAGGCACAAGTGGACAATACCATCGAAGTACAAATACCTATAACCTTTGGCCTCCTAAGGCTGAAGCACCATTCTGAAAAGTAATCATTCCTATATATCTCTAATGATGTAGGTACAAGTTTCTTCACTGCAGCACTGTGTATAATGGTAACCGCTGGGAACCAGTCCAAGGAGCCATCAATAGAGCAGTGTTTAAAAAAAGAATGAGGGCCCTGGCTGGTGTAGCTCAGTGGATTGAGCGCGGGCTGGGAACCAGAGGGTCCCGGTTCGATTCCCAGTCAGGGCACATGCCTGGGTTGCGGGCCAGGTCCCCAGTGAGGGCCATGTGAGAGGCAACCATACATTTCTGTTTCTTTCCCTCTCTGTCTCCCTCCCTTCCCCTCTCTCTAAAATAAATAAATAAAATCTTTAAAAAAAAATAAAAAAAGAATGAGGAAGCTCTTTATTCACCAACGTGGAAAGACTCCAAGATATGTTGTTAGGTGAAAATAGGGAGGTGCGATATGGATATATAGCAGGTTACGTTTTGTGGGAGAAGATGAAAGAGGACAAACTTGTTTATTTACTTGTAATTACATTAAAAAATTAGAAGAATGCCCCGAAACTAATGCAAGTGTTTTCCTGTAGTTCGAAGCAGTGGGGTGGACAGGAACAGGGAACAAAGAATACTACTCATTACGCACTTATGAGGCTGTTCCCACTTTCTGAACACTTAATTTAATTATCTATTAAAAATAACCAAAAAAAGCAATTTAAAAAGGAGTGACAGTACAACCACTTGGGGAAAAGGTTAGATTTTAAAGCTAAATGGACAACTACACTTTGAGTGATAATTCCACTTCTAGGCACTTTACCCAAGAGAAATGAAGGCATGTATCCACAAAATGCCTTATAATCCACAGCAGCTTTATTTACAGTAACTAAGAACTGGGAACAACTGCACCATCCACCAACAAAAGAAAGACCAGGCAAATTATGGTATGGAATTCATCCAAAGGGGTACCACTGAACAACAATGCAAAAAGAAACCAATAACTGGTACTCGCAGCAACATGGATGAATTTCATAGTATAATGCGCTATGTGGGCCAGTTTATAGAAGCTCAAGAACAGGTAAAAGCAAGGTTAACAGAACCTACAACTGTGATGGTGTTTTGGAAGCAGAGGAGCAAGGATAGTCTTGTGGGGGGAACTTTCTGGGGAGACAGAAATGTTCTATGTTGTGAAAGAGAATGTGTTTCCCAGGTGTGTTCGATTGCCAAAATACTGTGGCTAAGATTTGTAACTTTAATTTATGTAAATTTTAACTAAATGAAGAAAATAGTAAAATTAAAAGAGGAATGTGGGTGGCCCAGCTGGTGTAGCTCAGTGGACCGAGCGTGGGCTGGGAACCAAAAGGTCCCGGTTCGATTCCCAGTCGGGGCACATGCCTGGGTTGCAGGCCGGGTCCCCAATGAGGGCCATGTGAGAGGCAACCATACATTGCTGTTTCTCCCTCCCTTCTCCTCTCTCTAAAAATAAATAAATAACATCTTAAAAAAAAAAGATGGATGTGGGTGAAGGAATAAATAGTACAAGCACGATTTATATTATGGAAATTGGTTGATGAGTAAACAGGGTTTATTATGAAATTCTGCTTACTTTATATATATATTTGAAATTTTCCAAACTAAAAAGTTAAATTAAAACTATAATAAAATAAATGCACCAATTAATCAGTTACTTTGGAAGCTAAAGAGTCGGACCCTTCAGTTATGAAGCATGAGCTAAGCAAAGTAAATGTAGTTTGGAGAAAGATGGTAGTAACCGAGCCTGGAGGTAAAAAGGTAGCACAGGGCAGGGCCTAGGTGGTAGAAAAACATTTGCAGTGAAGGCAGAGCAAGGGGTTCACTATTCAAAGATCATAGAAGAATGATTACAGCTTCCTTTTTTTAACCTTCTTCCAGGCCTGTCTTGAGGAAGTGCCTCCACTCCGTTACATGAGACTCAGTTATGGCAGTGAAACTTCCCCAATGAGTCTTAGGTCCATTTTTGTTGCTGGGAGGTAACCCTCCCAATATGTCATGCTCTTCCTAAATTAGAACACTCTTCTTCATAATAAGGGTCTTCTGAAAATAGGTGTGAGCCTTCAAAAGATTTTTAAAAAACAGCAAAAAGTAAATACAATTATGTATAGCACATGAGAAAAAAAGTTTACATTGAGGTTTTTTTTAGCTTTGAAGAAAAAAGCATAGAGAGTCATTTAACAATAGCTTTTGAAAATTAAAAAATTGAGCACACAGATTGTAATGATCAGATGCCATTTCCCTCTCTGTGAGTGACATAATGGGATTAGGGGTTCAGGGTCAATACAGGAAGAACTTCTGAGAAGTTCTGAGTTTGCCACAGGATGTGAGAAATATCCTGAGCGAGAGATAATTTAAGAGACAGCTTGTGACCCATCCATCTGGAATACTGAAACCAGAAAAAGTCAGTGTTCATGCTGCCTGTCACTACCAGAACCAGTAAGCAGAGACAAGATTGAATCTTTATGGACCCTGTGTTCAGATGGCCAGAGATCTGAGAAAACAGCAGGTTATGTACCTTAAAACAGGGAGTCCCCAACCCCAGGGCCACAGATTGGTCCTGGTCTGTGGCCTTTTAGAAACCAGGCTGCAGGGCAGGAGATGAGCTTGAATGTAATGAGCTTGAATCATCCCAAACCATCACCCCCCACCACACTCTGTGGAAAAATTTTCTTCCACAAAACTTGTCTCTGGTGCCAAAAAGGTTGGGAACTGCTGCCCTAAAAGACTGTCTTATATCCCATTTCAAGCCAACCTTTTTTATAAGGTGAGAAAAGTGGAGGTAAGGGGTTTGGAATTCAGGGGAAATGTTAATCAGATAAAAGCTGCAGTCTGGTAATTTTTCCTAGCATCCATTCATCTGTTGACCTGTGATTGTTTTTTGTTTTTTATTTTATTTTTAAAATATATTGTATTGATTAAGCTATTATAGTTGTCCCAATTTTCCCCTTTTGCCCCCTCTACCCATTACCCTCATTCCTTCCAGCTATCCACCCCCCCAAGTTCACGTCCATGGGTCATGCATGTAAGTTCTTTCGCTTCTCTATTTCCTATACTATTTTTAACCTCCCCCATCTATTCTGTACCTACCAATTGTGCTTCTTATTCCCTGTACCTTTTCCCCATTCTCCCCTTTCCCTCCCCCAGCTGATAACCCTGAAAATGATCTCCATCTCTATGATTCCGTTTCTGCAATGCTTGTAATCCTTATTTGTTTTTTAGCTTCAATTCTTGAGAGTTATGAATTTGCTGCCACTTTAATGTTCATAGTTTTGATCTTCTTCTTTCTGTGACTCTTTGTCTGTGTCCTAGGCTGCAAACTCCTCTCCCTGGAGCTCAGAAACCATCTTGATGCTTGCAGCCTCCCTGGGGTACAGAGCTTGAGTTGCCTGTGGGCCTCCTGGAGTTGGGTTGGTCATACCTCCAGTTCCTGGAACAATAGCTTTTTCCATACATTAATTACTCAGCTTATTAATGATAATTTGAAGCTAAATATTTTTTTCAACTTTTGAGTTCCCCCATCAAGACCTGGCAGTAAGCTCAGTGGGCAGGCTCGCTGCCTTGAGGCTCTGAGGTCCCGTAGAGAACTCGCAGGTCTGAGCAGGGGCTGCGTGGTGCCATGGCTCTGCATGTCTATTTTATCTTTTGCTAGATCCTGAGTATGATGAGATGTTTAAAATTGTTCTAAATTTCAGTTGTTATTTTTATTCATAAAGGGAACAAGAAAAAGAAAGAAAACAATATCACATTTGTACAAAATAATCTTATCTCATAATTTGTAACTAGAATATATATTTTTATATAAAAATACATATATATCATTGAATACATGTGTTATGCTTCTATTTTTTCCATATTGTAGCTATAAAAAACAAGCCATATGTCATTACATTTATCCAACCTCTTGCTCATCTGGAAAGACTTTTTCTTCTTCAAGCGTCTTTAATATGAACCAACTAAAAAATGAAAAATTTTCAAGGGCTTTTGTAAAAGGGAGTAGCTTCAGTCATTAGAGAATTTAAAATTTGAAATCTGTATACTAAAGAAGTGCAGAAAATGCAAAATGGAGTTATAAACACTTTTTCTTATTCCTTATGCCTTGTAATGACACCTGCCCCTGCCTGAAACTTGTTTGATGTTGCCAATTCACATTTTATCAGATGTTTTGTAAAGATATGCCCAGTTTTTTGGTGATACTGAAATGATATGAGCACAGAGCAGAGGCTATTTTATAAGTCGTATAGTCTCTTATTTTATTTTTAAGTAAAAAGAGGTTTACATTTATTATAATACATTTTTAGTTATTCTTCAAATATACAGAATTAATTTCTACAATTTTGTTTTGTAAAGAATTACCAAAATAATTTATTTCTGGACTCAAATAGTTCTATGACTAGAAAATCTTCTGTACTGTGTTCTAATCCTGACTCCTGCTAAAAAGTAAATCATTTCTTTGTTGCGACATTGTCAGAGGAATTAAAGACTATTTTTTTTACTTTCATTTTAATAAAAAAATGTTCTCTTCCTAGATCAATACAGAGTATTAACTGTGGACCCTTTCTAATGCTGAAGGAAGATAAATGTCCATTTCCTTCTCCTAAATCTGGTCCATAATCACGAGCATCCTTCTCCATGAACATGATCAGCTCAACTCTGGAACTCAAAGAACATGGCTCTTCCACATTTTTTTTTTTTCTTGCACTTCTTCCTCTCAACATTAGGCATAAAGCAGAGCAAAAGAGATGAGTCAATCAATATCTTTAGAATTTGGTTTAATTTATTAAGCACCAATTTGCATGTAATATTTTTATGGACACTTGCCCTACATAATTGTATCATTTAGGAAGTTGACATTGATGAAAAGAATCAAATATAAATTATAATTTCAGGGCTGCTTCTGACTAAACACCTGGATGAAAGTGTAATAGTCATTTGTACGTGGTTAGCACATAGTACCAACCATCTGAGCAGGTGATTACTTTCATTTTTTTATCTGGAATTCATATACAGACTTAATTATAAGCAATTGATATAGAAATAATAATAATTTGAATGGAATAGAAGATACTTCTACTGTTTAAGTCAGAAATATTTACATGTCATTGAGGAGAAGTAGGTCCCCTAAAAATACAAATAGTTACCATTTATTGAATGCTTACTAAAGACAAAACTCTCTGAGTACATTATTGTCTAATCCTCACAATACACAGTAAGTTAAATATTTCTGCTTTAATTTTACAAATAATGAGATGAAGCTTTAGAACAGGTGACCAAGTTGTTTAAAGCCACAGCTGTATCTGAGTTCAGACCACATTGCCTTTCTAGAGCAAGGCTCGGCAAAGTGGTGGGGGGAGTCCAGCAAAGTCTTCTAATCTCCTTGGAACCTGCCATGACTGCCATCTGAATCCATTCATAGATGCCAAAACATGTAACAAAACATTTAGAGATTAAATAATTGGCAATTCCAGATCTTTTATAGTTCAGCTTTTATCTTTAAAGTATATGATTCAGTGGTTTTTAGTATTTTCACGTGTTGCATACCCCTCATCACTGTCTTCTTCCAGAATTTTTCATCACCCCCCAAAAAAATCCTGTGCCCATTAACAGTCACTACCTACCGCCCCCTTTATAGCCCTTTATGACCTCTAATCTGCTTTCTCTCTCTGTATTTGCCTAGTCTGTATATTTCATAAAAATGGACTCACTCAAAATGTATGAGGCCTTTTGTATCTGACTTCTCTTAGCATGGTATTTTCAAGGTTCATCAATGTTACAACATAAGTCAATACTTCATTTCTTTTTTTAAAATTAAATTTATTGGAGTGACATTGGTTAATGGATCATGTAGGTGTAACATGTACATTTCTATGATAATGATCAGTATATTGCATTGTGTTCCCACCACCCACATTCAGATCATCTTCTGTCGCTATATATTTGGCCCCCTGTTCCCTTTACGGCGCCCCGCCCCAGTCCCTCTAGTAACCACCATACTGTTGTTTGTGTCTATGAGTTCCAGTTTTCTACCCCACATATAAGTGAAGTCATATGGTTCTTAGCTTTTTCTGACTGACTTATTTCACTTAGCATAGTATACTCAAGGTCTATCCATGTTGTCACAAGTGGCAGTATTTTATCTTTTCTTATGGTTGAGTAGTATTCCATAGTATATACGTACCACCTCTTCTCTATATAATCCTCTATTGAAGGACATTTTGGTTGTCTCCATGTCTTGGCCACCATGAATAATGCTGCAATGAACATACGGGTGCATATGTCTTTGTAAATAAGTGTTTTTGAGTTTTTTTGGGTAGATTCCCCAGAAGAGGGATTGCTGGGTCATATATAACTCTTCTCTAGTATCTAGAGAAGTCAAACATCTTTTCATTTATCTCTTGACCATTTCTATGTCTTCTTGGGAGTGACATCTGTTCAGGTCCTCTGCGCATTTTTAATTGGACTGTTTGTTTGGTGTTGAGTTGTATGAGTTCTTTATATATTTTGGATATTAACCCATTTGCTATATCATCTCCCACTTGGTTGCTTATCATTTTGTTTTGTTGGCAGTTTCTTTTGGTGTGCAAAAGCTCTTTAGTTTGATAGTGTCCCATTCATTTATTTTTGCCTTTACTTCTCTTGCCTTTGGGGTCAAATTCATAAAATATTCTCTAAGACCAATGTTTATGAGTTTGGTACCTATGTTTTCTTCTTTGTAATCTATTGTTTTAGCTCTTTTATTTAGGTATTTGATCTATTTTGAATTAACTTTTGTACATAGGAACAAACTGTAATCTAGTTTCATTCTTTTACATATACCTTTTCAATTTTCCCAGCACCATTTATTGAGGAGGTTTTCTTTTCTCCATTGTGTGTTTTTGGCTCCTTTGTCAAAAATTTTTTGCCTATATACACGAGATTTTATTTCTGTGCTCTCAGTTCTGTTCTGTTTATCTGTGTGTCTATTTTTCTGCCAATACCATGCTGTTTTGATTACTGTAACTCTGTAGTATAATTTGAAGTCAGGTACTATGATATCTCTGGCTTTGCTCTTTTTTCTCAGGATTGCTTTGGTTATTTGGGATCTTTTGTGGTTCAATACAAATATTATGATTTTCAGTTTTATTTCTTTAAAAAATGACATTGGGATTCTGGTGGAATTGCATTAAATATGCATACTGCTTTGGATAACATGGCCATTTTAACTATGTTGATTCTTCCAATCCATGAGCAAGTAGTGTCTTTCCATTTTATTTTGTCTTTTCCAATCTCTTTTAATAATGCTTCATAGTTTCAGTAGATTGAATAATATTCCATTGTACAAATAAACCACATTTTGTTGAGTTATTCATCAGTTTATGGACATTTGGGTTATTTCCACTTTTTGGTTATCATAAATAAAGCTATGAATATTTGAGTATAAGTTTTGGCCTGGACTATACTTTTAATTCTCTTAGGCAAAGTAAAATTCTAGATGAATTCTAAAGCAACAAAAAAGAATGAAATCTTTTAATTTGGGGAAACATGGATAGACCCAGGGGTATTAAGCTAAGTTAAATAAGTCAGACAGAGAAAGACAAATGCCATATGATTTCATTTACACATGGGATCTAAAAACAAAAAAACAAATGAACAAATAAAACAAAACAAAATAGTTGCATAGAAACAGAGACCAAAGGGATGGTAGCCTGAGGGGATAAGGAAGGGACGGTGGGTGAAAAAGGTGAAGGGGAATACAGTCAATAATACTGTGATAAGTTTGCACAATGACCAGTGATGACTAGAATTAGTGGGGCCATCATATTGTGAGGTAAAGACATGTCAAATCACTGTATTGTACACCTGAAGCTAATATAAGTAATAAATATTGTAGGCTATACTTAAATAAAAAAAGAGAAATAATTCTAGAAGTAGAACTACTGGGTTATATAACTCTGTTTAACTTTTGAGGGACTGCCAAACTGCCTTCTAAAGTGATGGTGGAGATTCTATTTTTAAAGAATCAGATCCATGAGTTTTAAATATGTCACACAATTGACTTTTCACCTTTTCAAACAGCTGTGGTTTCACGTTCTGCTGATAACGCTGGGGACATTAAAAGAGCATACGATTCAGAGCAGGGCAGAAGAGTGGGACAGGTCTTGGAAAGGAGAGCCATTCTTACTGTTTTCTCTAGATCGATGTGAAGACAGAAAGGAAGAACTAAAAAAGGAGGCAGCCTGAGTTGTGGTATTTGGAAAATTACTTCGAAGAGCTGCTGTGATGAATGCAGTTGAGCAGGAAGTTGGAAGAACAGAATTTGCCAGACAAGGGAATTTCCAATATTTGAGAGATCTAAGTATTTTCAGTGCCCAAGAGGTTTAAGGTGTGTATCGGTAATGATCCTGTGGGTTTCTTCTCTCTTATATCCAAAGGTGTAATAGAGTAAACAACATCTGGTTAAAATAAGTATAACAAATTTTAATTTTTTCTTTAAGAATGAAAGTATTTCTTTTACTCGAAATGAGGATGGGTTAGAATAAATATTCATAACACTTAAGTTCCTGGAATATACTTTTTTTCTCATACCAAAACTTGAGTCCCCTGATTCTACAAGTAATGCCATAGTTATTTATTTATAAGTAATACAGATTACTTATACTGAAAATTATTACGGATGAAATTTACAAAACACAGATTTTTAAAAATTGAGCTGAAATGTATAGAACAAAATCAAAACCTGTTTAAATGAACAAGTCAGAGGCATTGAGTACATTCTCAATGCTGTGAAACCTCCACTCCTGTCCAGAACCAGAACCTCCCCTTCCCTCCAGAGCAAAGCTCCTTGTCTGTGCAAAACTGTCTCTTCCTTCCCCCTCCTGCATGCTCCGGCACCCAGCAATCTGCCTTCTATTTCTATGGATTTACCTATTCTGGATATTTCACATAAATAGAATCATACAATAGAATTTTGTGGCTGGTTTCTTTCAGTTAGCATGTTTTCAAGGTTCATGTACATAATAGCATTTATCAGTATTTCCTTCCTTGTTATGGCTGAGTATATATGGCAATTTGTTTATCCATTTATCCTTTTATCGACCTTTGGATGGTTTCCACCCTTTGACTATTGTGAATAGTGCAGCTATGAATATGCCTGTACATGTATTTGATTAAGAACCTGCTCTTAATTCTTTTGAGTATATATCTAGCAGTGGAATTGCTGGTTATATGGTGATTCTATGTTTAACCTTTTGAGGAGCTCCTAAACTGAAACAATTTCCACAGCAGCTGAACCAATGGACATTCCCGCTTGCAATGTATGAGAGTTCCAAGTTATCCACATCCTTGCCAACACTTCTTTTCTTATTTTTAGGGTGGGTAGGGTCACAGCTTAAAATAACAAGGCTTTATTATTCCTTCAGTCTATGGGTCAGCTGGGCAATAGTGCTGATCTTGCCTGAGCTTGTTCATGTGTTTCAAAGTAACTTGTAAGCAGACTGGTCTAGATCTTCTCGTTCTTTTGTTTTTTTAATTTATTGAGGTGACATTGGTTAATAAAGTTACATAGGTGCAATTCAATTCTACAGTACATCATCTGTATATTGTATTGTGTGTTTACCATCCAAAGTCAAGTCTCCTTCCACCACCATTTAGCCCCCTTTATCCTCTTCTGCTTCCCTCTCCCTCCCTTCCCATTGGCAATCGCCATACTGTTGTCTGTGGCCCCCAGTCTTTCTTTTTCTTTCTTTGCTTAATTCCTTCACCCTTCTCACCTAGCCCCCAACCCCTCCCCTCTGACAGCTGTCAGTCTGTTTTCTGTACCCATTCTTTTTTTTAACAAGATTTTTTTTTTAAGATTTTATTTATTTTTAGAGAGAGGAGAAGGGAGGGAGAAAGAGCAATGTATGGTTGCCTCTCACATGGCCCTCACTGGGGACCTGGCCCGCAACCCAGGCATGTGCCCTGACTGGGAATCGAACCGGGACCTTTTGGTTCCCAGCCCGCGCTCAATCCACTGAGCTACACCAGCTGGGCCCATTCTTTTTTAAGTAGCCATCTTCGTAGGTACTTCATTGTGGCTTTAATTTGCATTTCCTTATTGACTAAGGATACTGAGAATTTTTCTATGGGCTTGTTGGCCACTTGCATATCTTCTTTGGAAAAATGTCTATTCAAGTCCTTTGCCCATTTTTAAATTTTGCAGTTGAATTGTAAGAGTTCCTTATGTATTCTAGATACTGGCACCCTACAGATAAATTAAAAATAAATACATATGCACACACTTATACATGCATGTGTATATATAAATATGTGTTTTATGCACATAAAACATACATGAGTATAACATATAAGAAATTATTATTTAAAATGAATAAAATTCTAATGAAATATACATTTTGATAAATTATACATCTTAACAATTGCATACATTGTCTTCATGACTACTTATTTTCTGGGAAATATAATTCAGGGATCGTGTTGCTATTGAGTAGTGATTTATAGGGCTTATTGCAAATGTTTGACACTTTAATAATGATAAATTCCCAATATTTGTTAATAGGAAATCCCATGCAAGAGACTTTAAGTCTGCATCAAGGAACTGATACTAGGGCTTCCGATAGCAGGCTTCCCTGGGCACAGCTTTGTCACCAGAGAAGACTATGTAAACATTTTATGGCTCCTGATACTGTAAGTCGAAGAAGTAAATAAAATTACTCCAGATATTATGTTGAAAGTGCTTTGGCAACCTAGAGGCACACATGTGTGTGTGTGTGTGTGTGTGTGTGTGTGTGTGTGTGTGGTTTTACAGCATGCACTGACAGCCACCAACTAAAAACAGGGAAGAGACACAAAAATACTTATTCTACACAGAGTTAAAATTTTTTACTTTTTGTTTTTCTAAAAATCTAACCTGGAGGAATAAAACTGCAGGTTTACACTTTCATTGTTCTTTATTTCTGGAGCCTCTGCTTTGGCAGCCTAAGTGCTGTTGGCAAGACGCGCCCGATGCCAATTTGGGGACCATTCTCGCGTGAGATCTTCGAAGCCTCCCCCCCACTCTGCCTCCTTCTGCAGCTCCACGGCCATGGTGTAGGAGTTGGCAGGAGAACAGGTGTGGGAAGGCACAGAGCAGGGGTAACATCGGAGAGAAGACATCGAGAAAAAACACTGGTGAGTGGAGGAAAGGTGACAGGAGGATTGGAAAGCTGGCGTTATTTTGAGTCCAGTCACGAATTGGATTTACATATTGGATAACTGCTGTACACGCACGGTATTTTGCTGGGGCCAGAAACAAGATGCAAACCTCACAGAAGTCACTAAGCTATCGAGGGAGGCACTAAACTCTGATTTGAAAGCCAACATATAAATGTTTATTTAAGCGGTGACTTCATAGCTATTTCATTAACTGTACTTAAATTCTCATAATGACTGATAAGGGCCTGTTACTAGGGTTGTTTCTCAATACTCTGCATTGAACATTTGATTAGTGACAGGAATTGTGACAAATGCCATCTGAAAGCGCATTCCACATGCGTGGAGTCATGGCAGGGGTGACACATGCCAGGCATTCCACATACGTGGAGGCATGGCAGGGGTGACGCACGCCAGGCATTCCACATATGTGGAGGCATGGCAGGGGTGACACATGTCAGGCATTCCACATGCCTGGAGGCATGGCAGGGGTGACGCATGTCAGGCATTCCACATACATGGAGGCATGGCAGGGGTGACCAGGTCAGGCATTCCACAAATGTGGAGGCATGGCAGGGGTGGGAAGGCCATCATGTAACACACCTGAACCATAGAATCTCAGGTAAGTTCCATAACTTATACCTTATTTTCCTAATCAGACATACACATATTTTAATTTCTAATTTACAGAGTTTGGATTATTAAATGAAACAATGTATATGGAGTACTTGGTATATAATCTGTACTCAAAATAGAAGTTGATACTCACAGGTCAAATCTGGCACACAGATGAGTTTTATTTACTCATATATTAACTGTCAAGTGTCCAAAATTAAGAGTTCCCTTGTTAAAATCCAGTTTTCTGACTTCTCTTGACAAAAATCGGGCCAGGAGACAATAGGCTCATGTTCCCACATGGCGACAATTCGAACCAGTAGTTATCTCTTTCGTGTGCCCACCAGCTTGCCAGCGTCCCAGCCTTAGGTTATGAGAGACCGAGCTGACACCTGCTTCGTTTCTTCATTCGTTCGGATCGCCTGGCTGGCCTCGGCAGCTGTGTGAGATCGGGAGCCATACTCCAAGGCATCTGTTACATTTTCCAATACAAGATTCTCAACCTTTAATTAATTCATATAAAATCATTCTCATTAAGGAAGATGGTGATGGTGATGACAATTATTTTAAGAATATATATATACATATATCCCCAGTGGCTTCTTTTTGATGCCTCCAAGTTTATAATCTGAATTTTAAAAAACTAGCCAAACAAACTTTCAGGGATGGAACATATGACCTACCTGATCCGAAGACAGAAACAGGTATCATTGTGTGAGGCACAGGTATCATTGTTTTATAATGTGAAAGAAACTATTAGTGTCTGAAATATATTTATTAAGTAAAATATATATTTAAAACTACTTTTTTAAACAAATAAAAGCTACTAGCCCTGGCTAGTGTGGCTCAGTGGGTTGAGTGCCAGCCTGTGAATCAAAGGGTCACCAGTTCAATTCCCAGTCAGGGCACATGCCTGGATTGCGGGCCAGGTCCCCAGTTGGGGGTGTGTGAGAGGCAACCACACATTGATGTTTCTCTCCCTCTCTTTCTCTCTCCTTTCCCCTCTCTCTAAAAATAAACAAATAAAATCTTTTAAAAAATTGTTAAATCTACTAGAGAAATCAACAGTATTCTAGGAGTTTACCTGACCTTTTCCAGTCTGAACATTTTTGCCAAAGTTTCTCAGTCTGTGACATTCTGATGACTCGCCAGGGGCAGCAAGAACCGGAGGCAGGGCAGCATGGTGAACTGTGTTGTCACTTCCTAACCAAACCCTTTGTGTTGACAAGACCAACCTCCTTTAGATTTCTGAGATTTGTGTCCTTCCTAACCCCATTCTCCTGACTGAGGCTCACCTGCTGCTCAGGGAATTTTCTTTCTCTTTGCTTTGAGGGGAAAGAGCAAGTTTCTATTACACAGTAATTTCTATTACATAGAAAGGATGAGATCTGTTTGCACTGTGAGATTACACGTAAGGATTCTAGTGTCATGGCCCCTTGTCCACAGAGAATAGGAATATATTCAGCAAATTTTTATCAAGCTCCTTCTATCTTAATTCCAGGCCTGTCCAGGCCCTGGGTGCAGAGATTTGAAAAGACAGAGAGGGTCACTGCTCATAGTGAGTTTATATTTGAATGGAGGAAATAGGTAACAAAGAAGCACATACATAAGTAAAATAATTTCTGATGCTCATAAGTGCTAGCAAAAAAACACAGCTGAATAATACGGTTGGAAGTCTCCAGATGTGTGTGGTAGAATACAGTGACCAGAGAAGTACTCTCTAAAGTGGTGACATGTGAGCGGTGGCTTACATGACAAAGACACAGCCAAGAGAAAATTTGAGTAGACCACATTCCAGACACTGAAACAGAAATAAGTGTGATCTACAACCCCCCCCCCACCCCGCCCACACACACACAAAGGAGACCAGTGAGGCTGGCTCTGGGAGATGGCGGAGACGGGGCTAGGGCAGAAGGTCCGTGTGGTGCTATGTAGGCTGTGCATGAAGCTTGTGCATTGGGCTTGTGCATCGGACTGACCATGTCCTTCAAATATACATTTCCCTGACAGTCCGTCTTCTCCAAAGGTGTTTCCATCACTACTATCAAGTATTTGAGGGGAGGTGGGGCTGGAGAGGAAGGGAGGTGGGGAGGGGAGAGGATGCAAATAACTGTAATTGAACAAAAAATAAAATTAAATTAAAAAAAAAGTATTTGACTCCTTGGACAGGTGATGAGATACAAGGATGGACAACTTATTCAAGATAAAGTACCAAGGTCAATGAGCTTCCTTAGACACTCATGACTTCTATATTGGTTATTCCTAAAAGGTCACATCATTTCAGAAAAAGATTAATTTGTAAGCGATTGATGATTCTGACACTTAAACTCAATTCATTGATATGCGAAAGAAACTATTGGCTTCTGAATCAGACTATTCACCTTGCCCCTATGTTCATTTCACTGTTATTTACAATCGCCAAGATGAGGAAGCAGCCCAAGTATTCATCAGTAGATGAGTGGATAAAACAGCTATTGAGACTTCTACACGATGGAATTCTACTTGGCCATAAAAAAGAAGAAAATTTTACCCTTTGAAATAATATGGATGGACATGGAGAACATTATACTAAGTGAAGTATTCTAGTCAGAGAAAGACAAATACCATATGATTTCACTCATATGTGGAATCTGATGAACAAACTGAACTCACAAGGAGAACAGGGACAGACATAGATGGAGAGCAGATGATAGCTAGTGGTGGTGGGTAGTGGGTGGAGCGATTGAGCAAAAAAGTAAAAGGATGCATGAACACGAACAACAGTGTGGTGACTGCTGGGGAAGAAGGTAGAAGATTAAAGGGTAATGGAAAACAATAAAAAAAGATTAAATGTTAAAAAAAGAAAATACTAACTAAAAAGTGGTTTATTTCATGTATCTAGCAAACCTTTACAAAATACTTACGATATGCCAAACACTATTAGCTGTACAGATAACGAATAATTTAAACCTTCAAACAACCTTATGAGGTGAGAACAACGATTATCCTCCGTTTCACAGATAAGGAAACTGAAGCAGAGATAGTGTTTGAAGACTGAGCAATCACACAGCTAGCACGTTACTGAACTGGGACACAAACCAGATAGTCAGTGTGTGCCCTTGTTTATTACACCCACTGCCTCTAAAATGAGCTACAAGGATATAAGCTATCTTCAATTTCACTTGAAAGGGAGCGATTTGCAATATTGCAAAGTATTTAATCCTCTGGAAAAAAACAAGAGAGACACATTGTTTCCTGTTAGTATATGTATAGTACTTGCATAAAGCATTGTTGCTTTTTATCATCTCTTAAAGCTGAAAGTATAGCTGAGTTCTAGTGTGATATAAGCAACTTTTATGGCATACTGAAAACATAATATGTGTCCATAAACATCTAAAAGTATGTTTTAATAACAAACTGAAGATGTGTGTGAATGGATCGTAGTTTTTTTTTAAACAAATATTTTTTATATCATTTTAAACGTTTAAGACATTTATCTCAAAAACTCACCTTCTATAACAATGAGAAAAATTCCTGCCCTAATAACGAATGACTAGCAAAGATGCTCCTTTCTTTGCTTGTCAATTAACAATAATTATGAAAGAAGGAAAACGAGTTTTCCAACCATGTGGCATGACCTTGGCTTAATTACCTCTCTCTCTCACTCACAGGAAACAGACTCTCTGTAACCACAGAGTGAAGGGTGGAATGCTGTACCAACTAATATTGGTGAAAACAGATACTGTCAAAGCAATTTTTAAGTAAAGTAGTAATGGAGTATTAATTAGGGGCTAATGGAATGAAATCATATTGCTCTAACTTGCCAAAGATGTTACCTGTTTGTCAAAAAGGAAGTGTTCGTGACCAGCATGTTGGAACTGTGTGCCAATAATCTGAGCAGGTGGTCATTAGAGACTTTTGCTAGAGGCCAGATAATTTTCCCCATGAATAGCTTGGTAAGATTCACGCACTTACTTCTCCCTAAGTCTAATTTATTATTCCACTTCCAATTGCCAAGGTACCTGGCTGTAATGCCAAGGAAGAGTTTTAGCATTTCTCCTTTCACAAGCTGAGAATGATTTACTGTGTTCAGAATTTTTGATCTGTTTTATTGGATAAACTCAAAATATCTGCTCTATTGGATTAAATTTAAATGATCTGGTAGGTGCCTTCTTTCTTCTTTACAAACAGCGTATTTAAGAGCATTGTTTTGGTAGAATCTTCTCAGAAGACCACATAATCACTATTTAAATTAGCCCTAATTCATTTCACATTTGCTTATTTTACTGTTAACTTTCCCAGAACTGTATTTTTTTTTACAATTAGAACATCTGAATTTTAATTACATTACCATCAAGAAGCTCATTAAAGTCACTTAATTGGCAACATTTCCAAAAAAACCTTAGCTGGGTTTAATATATTTTAAAGAGTTACTGTCAAAGTATAATTTCACCATTACAAACAGCTTGGCAACAACATTTGCATAAAGATCTGTCAGTTTCTGAAAAATGCTCAAATGTTGGGAAAATCAGATTCGTTAAGTCGCCTTTACTGAAACAGTCCAGAAATGGAGAAACTGTCACATAAGTCATCCCTGTAACCTCTGCAGTGCGAGAGCACACTCCATGCCCGCCCCAGATACTCAGAAAAGGGTTCTTGAAGAAATAAATCAGACATTTTATGCCTTGGGGTAGATTTTTAAAAAGTTAAAACCTCAATAAAGTTCCTTCATTTATGTTAAATTTAACAGAATACCCATTTTCTTGCTGCTTCTTTCTCATTCACTCTAAGAAATCTTAGTCACTTAGAATTTTGAAACCCTTAAATATAACTCTAAGGTCAGCATTGTGAGACTAAGATATGAGGTTATTTTGAGATGGTATAATTTTTTTTATGGCTTCCTTCTCACACATGCTAGGATCCCACCCTGGGGTGCTGATCTTATTTAAACCTGCATTGTGATGACACCCCTTTCTCAACTTTACAACAATTTAAGCTCCTGCCTTTTTAATATACTTGTCTTTTTGAGAGGGTGGGGATATGGAAAACAGTGACTTCAATTCCATTTTTTGAATAAATAAAGGAAAATCTCAAGTTTTTATTATATGAAGGATAATTGTGCAATAATTATGGTGTTGGGAAACCCTTCTCCCCAAACTTCATCAGCAAGAATAAAATGTGGTGAATAGTAGTTATTATAATTTGCTTCTTACAAGTATAAAAGGTAAATTAAAAAACAATCATCCCTTTTAATTGAGCACTTTCTACTAAAATCTTTCCCCTTTGTAGTTTATGGACTTTTACCTTCTAAGCCAAAATAAAAGAAACTAGTAAAGCTCCATAAAATGGGAACATTAAAAAAAAAACAACCCAAAATCTGCTTCTCAAGTTGCTGCCCTGCTCTCCATTGTAACATCAAAGTCCTGCAGAGAATCTAGTATACAGACAAACTCAATAAATGTTTGCTGAATAAATGAATAAATACATAAACACATGCTGACAGTCCTGAGGAGCATCTGGATGGTTCTGCCGGAGGGGCCCGGGAAGGCTTCGTCAACAGTAATGCAGAAAACCTGAGTCTTCCGTGAGCACAGAGGTATTCGCTCCTTCACCAGTCGCTGCGCTTCTGTCGTGGGCTGTGTTCCAAGGCACCGCCTATGAAGGTTCCTTGAGGACGTCACTCGCTAATAGCACTTTTTGTGATGATGGCATTGCTCTACATCTGATATCTGCGATATTGTTTTGTAGACGGTGGACAATCACTGGAGGTTTCTACACGGGACAATGACATACCTGGATTTGTCTTTTAGAAGTTGCCCTGAGACAGTGGGAACAAAGGCCAGAGGCTGGAGACCACTTACTGCACAGTGATACTGAATGCCAGGCTTATGGATTTCACGATGGCAGAAAATAAGTGGAAGTCACAGGTTTTTCCATTGCTGTTTATTGCCCTGTTGTCTCCCTGGATAGAGCAAGAAACGACTGTTTGTGTTTCCCTCCCCCTGGCTGGAGAGAGTGAATGATGAAAAAATTATGAGGAAATCTGGGCTTACTCGAGAAGCTGCTCCACACGGAACAGAAAGGGGAGGAATAGGCTTCTCTCCCACTCCCAGCAGCTGCTGTCCTGAACCTGTGAGGGTGTTGCCCAGGCTCCGTGACCACTACAAACCAGCCCTTCTGGAGGGCCAAGGTGGGACTCTGTGGCCCGAGTGGGAGGAAGGAGTTCAGGAAACAGTGGTGGAAAGAGTGCCAAACCGAGAAATCTGAACACTCTAGAGGAGCCTGCATCCTATGACTTTCGTGGCCCCTTCCTGCTGTAACGGTGCATGCCTGCCTTGGTTCTTCCAGCTATAGAGTGTGAGAGAAAGCATGAGGGTCTTCTACCTGCAACCGAGGAGAATCGAGCTAGGGATGGGGGCAACCATCGGGGGCAACCATCCAGGGCAACCAGAGCTGGGAAAGTTGTCAATGAGCAGTCCCCTGGACAGTGACTTCAGGGAGACTTCCAACATTCGTTTCAGAAATGGTTTCTGGTGACCTGGTGTGGTCCTTTTGAATTCTGTGGTACCACAGAGATGTAAGCTGCCCATAACTTTCTAACGGATGGGGACAGTTACTGGCAGAGCATTGCCTTTGCGATTTCAGTCATTATGCATCTTTTTTCCTTTTTCAAAGTAAACTATAATGTAAACTAAAACCCCAGAAAAATTTCAGAGATAGAACATTTTTCCTTTCCAACTATTGATGTTATTTTATTTATTAATTTTTTTGTTTCATTTAGTTTGGTGTGGTTTAGCGATCTGAAGGCAGTTACTATTACTAATTCAAGAAAAGTGATACAAAATAGGAATATTTCCAATTTTGAAGTGTTTCTTAAAAGGAGTCTTAATTCAAAATTCTGACTTTATTCTTATGAAAAGCTTTTGGCAATGTTGAAGAGATCTTCCAAGAGACATTTAATAAACATTTCTTGGAGGGACAGCATGGAGTGCAAACCTCTACAAAATGCATCTCAAACAGCTTCTAAATTCTCCTTCATGACCAATCACCCTAATATTATTTATGTCCTTGCCTAGCAGAATCATTTCTCTCTGGGATAGAAACTGGAACCTGAAATCAATGAACATAGACAAAATAATAGCACTTTTAACTTCTGACTTTATTTTTTTTTCCTCAAAGAAACAGGTGATAAAATACTGTGTCCAAAGCAAAAGTCATGGCTCCCTTTTCTCTTCCTTCGCAGAGTAACAGGAAATGTAGACAATATTTCTGTTGAACTTCTGAGTCCTAATTTTTTTGCCAGCCATTCGAACAACATTCATTTGTTTATACCAACATTTGAACAACATAAAGAGTAAAACAAGCAAACAGTCTGAGGCATTTATCTGAAGTATTCAGATTGCGAACCAGACTTGTATCGGCACCGGTTTCAGTCTGACAGGGAAAAACATTGTTTTAGGAAGTGGGTCATGTGGATGTACAGGTGCTTCGTAGACAGGCCCGTTATGCCGTGGTTCTGGTCAGAGTACCACTGAAACACAAAAGGAAGGAGCCTGCTTTATTCCTGCGGCCGCACCATGCACCCAGCTTTGACTTTCAGATGCTCCCAGGACCTGATTAGCTTTTCTCATGTTATAGTTGAAATTCTACCTAGGAATACTCAAATAAATGAACATAAATGTTTGGAGCAGGAAGATTTAAAGAGCTCCTATTAACCGTCACTACTGTTTCATATACTTTAAATAATTTTTTTGGCTCTCGGCGGCTAAGCTCCCCCCGTGGCCAGCATCCTGGAGGACCAGGAGGCAGGCGTGGGTTCCAGACCTCAGGTGCTGGGACTGCTACTTTGCTCCTCTGGAGCATGGTCCCCTCATTTGTAAAATAATGGGCTTGGGTTTGATTTTCCCTGAGGTTCCTTCTATCTCAAACATTCCATAAGGGTTTTAGTCCCTGACTCTAGTTCCTTTCTATTGTAGAAAATCCACAACACATATAACCACAAACATCCTTTAAAGGACTTAAAAATAGTATCATTAAACAAGCAGAAATATGGTATCACAGATTAAACTTTACTGTTGGAAGGATGCTGGTAAGATTATAGTTTTCGCTGAATAAAGGTGGCTAGTGGTCACGTGTAATGTTATAGACTTATAAGCTGAATTTACTTTGAGGAGAGTCACACTGGAAAAAAACAAAGACCAGAAAAATCTCACCTCACCCTTGTACATTATTTTAAAAAACCAAATTTAAAAAAGATGGGGGTTTCTTTTTCTGGATTGTTGTACAATATAAGTGAGTGAAGAAGACTTTATGCTTCCCAAAGAGGGGGAAAGATCATCTCCCTTGCCTTGGTCTTGCCTTATTTTCCTCTGTTTTCATTTCCCATTCCTCATGCAACCTGGATCTTACAGTTAGCTCATTCATTCTTTCCCTCAGTAAAAATGGGAGCTCCCGTGGTGGGCCACGCAAGTGCCGGGAGCTGAGGACATAACTGAAGAAAACATTTTCTAACGCCGAGTGGAGCTGCATGACTTCAGGGAGCCTCCAGGGTCTCTGATAAGTTTCTGCAATTGCTTCTCACTGAATAAACAGAATATTCTAGCTACCTTGGGGCTCCCAGGTTTTTGCAGGGTCTCAGCACATAGGATCACAGAGCTATTGGGTGTGCGAGCTAGGAGATCATCTCATCCTGTGGATGCCTTCATTGTATATATGATTCAACTGGAATCACCAGAGGGGTCATGAACTAGCCTAGTGTCCTTCAGAGAGTTAATGACAGATCCAGATTCATTTGCTAATGTTATGCCTACTCTGCCCTTCAGCCTCTTTGTCAGGTTTTAGTAAAAAAAGGAAATTAAAAATAAGGTTCCTCCTTTTCGCTTAGGGGTCTAAGGCCGTGAACATGAGTAAAATGAAATTATGTACCATTGCCTGGAAATCCACTTGTGCATTAACCAGAGCTTTAGCAATCTGTGCTGAGTTTTGAAAGTGCACATTATCTGCAACAAAGAGAGAGAGTTAAAGCGCCGTTAAATACCAGAAAGCACAGAGTGACAATGTACTGCCTGGAAATGAGCACCAACAATTATCTAGTCATGCCGTTGACATTGTCAGCAGTGCGTAATCACACTCATTTATGGAAATGTCCCTGACTCTTAGGTACTGACCCTGAGCATGGGCATAGGAGGATGCTTAATGTTTCTTAAACAAAGTGATGCTGGCTCAGTATTTTTATGTGTAAGAGTCTTGCTTAAACCTCACCATCTGCTGTTCCGTGGATGAGAAGATAGTCTACATTTCTGAAATATTCTGCTCTTGCCATCACAGTTGAATTCTGGAAAAGAGGAAAAATTAACATTTTAGTTGCTGCAAGTTCTAATAGAAAACTAGCTAAATCATTGTGCAATGGACTTAGCACCAATACTGAAATTATGTATTGCTTTGGTTGATAAATATTTAAGAGTCAGAGCAACACATTTTCTTCATCATTTGCATTACTTCCATCTGATTCTTGGTTTGAAAAACTGAAAGTTTATGTGTCATATGTTACATATGAGTGAGACCTTAGGCATAAATGATGCCTGCTCAAGCTGTGTAGGGGTTGGGGGTGGGGAAAAGGAAGGGGAAAGAAAGAATAAAATCCAAAAGGAGTAAATTTCTTTCTAGTGAGGTGTTTTGCAGCTAACAAAAGATCATCACATTTGCTCGGGGACCCAGCGAAAGTGTGAACTCTGGATGGCAGCTTTAAAATTATTTTGCATGCTTGAAATAAATTAATGACCCAAATAAAACAAAAAATTTCTTACTTTATAGTGCTCAAGATTATCATCCTTTGTTGGGAGACCCATGAATCGCTCTGTGTAGATTGATGCTACAAAATAAATAAAAGTGTGTTGTTTACATATGATACTATCTTTTCATTAACCAGTGAGACCCCTGGTTTGATAACTGCTCCTCAGTTTTCCTGTGTGCAGCTGCTGAGGAAGGGTGTTGCTTTCCTTCACTGTGATCCTCTTCCCAAGACTTTTGCTCTGCAATTTGCCTCTGTGGGGCTAGAGAAGTAACGGAGGAGGAGATTGTGGAAACAGGAGCATCTATCATTAGAAAGAGCCGAATTTTAGCTTTTTTTACTTCTACCCAAAGCATGTCAGTTGAGGGAATGTTGAGGTAGGAATGACCCCATGGGATGACCTCATTATATTTTATAAGAAATCACAAATGCAGCCACCTGTATTACCTCCCTTAGTGTTAATTAATCTGGGATGGAAATATGTTCCCTAAATCCTCCTCGTCCAACATACATATGCTTTTTTTTTCTGAATAAAGATTCTTACAAGTCCCAATCATCTCATTTCCCCCAACACAGGGAAGAGGTTATGATGAAATCTAATTTTCATACAATTATTAGAGTTAATTCCAAATAATCATCCTTCATTGACATTAATCATAGAAATAGGCAACCAGGAGAGGTACGCTTCTCAAACAGATATGTATAGTTCTGATTCCTGGAGCAATGGTGCTGGAAGCTGCAAAATGGTGGTGTGGAGGTGAATTGCTACGCCTCTGCCTGATTTTGTATAGGATGTGCTTAAAATCCAGCTATGCTGCAACTGTGAGTTTCCAGAAACCCAGTCAGCTCTGACCATAAAGGTTTGGTTCAGCTGGAGGAACAGGGTTTCTGGAGAGAACAAGATATGTCAGATTTTGGACAAGTCCTTCCTCACTCTAAAATTTCTTTGATTATAATGAATCATAAAAATAACCTTGTTTATACATTGTATTCCCCCAGGTGATGCTGGGGTGAATTTTACTGCATCATTTGTTTTCTTAGCAACCTCACATAAAGAGTAATTATGTGTTTTTTCAGCAATGTTTATGAAATATTTCCATACCGTAATATTCCCAGCTGGAGACTGGAGCTACTGCTATCCCACATTTGAAAAGACCGGTTCCGGACGCAAGGGCCAGTGATGAAACATAACCACCGTAGGACTGTAGAGATATTGTTATATGTTAGTCCCACATTTACTTTCATAAACTCTCCTCTAGATTTTTACAGCAACTTTAGTCACAATAAGTGCTGATGGGAGCTGGGGAACATGCATGGGGTGATTAAATGTCTACCTCACACCCTTGGCAGCAAGCTTTATGAGGCATAACAGTAATTTCATCCTTAGTAAATTATAAATACTTGGTGTGCTGATCAGAACATGGCAGGAGCAGTTTAAGACATGGCTATAATTGTAATTTTTCTGTAAAAATTTCTCTTTTTTTCTCTTCTATATTTTTCCAACCAGGGCCTTGCTACAGCAAAAACAGAATTTTACTTGAAAGAAATGAACCAAAAAAGATTATTCCTAAAATGTAAATGCAAGCTACTTCCCATAATTTGCAGAAGTCCTGTGAGGCAGAACTTGTATCTGTGTAGTTACTTATTTTCATAACAGAACAGCAAGGGAAGGACATAAGAACCTTGCAGATAGTTTAAGACACGGCCAGGGTTTTTGTATAATGTCATGTTACATATTCCATTTTAAGGATTTCTGGCAGGCAGCTCAAATAAGGAAAAGCAATTGGTGCTTTTAAAAGTTTACATATCCTCCCATAAATTTGATAGGAAAATGAAGAAATACACAAAGGAATACAAATTTCAGGGTCAAGGGCAGATTTAGCTTTAACCACTTTTCTTCCTCCAGCAATCAATAGGTCACATTCAGAAATGTGACCCTAAAACCAGAAAAGTTGCCTGTGCATGTCACTTGGAAATTGGAACCTTTTTCTAAAAAATGAAGAAGAAACCAGGGCATCACAATAAGGCTGCGCCTCTCCCTGGCAGGCACATCTAACCTGCATGCATTGCTGGGAGAGAGTCTCCTCTGGGAACGTGGAGCAAGCCGTGTTCTGGGATGGGTCCTCGCCGCCCCCCAAAACCGTGCGTGCCAGGTTAAGAAGTGAGTCTCTGTGTTTACTCCTGCCCAATGCTGGGCCACCCCTGCAAGTCATAGGAGGACAGTACGACCTTCCCACTAATGATGTACTTTGCTCTTAAAATATTATTACCACAAATTCCCGGAAATCATTTTCCTCAGGTCAGAAAAGGTCATAGCACCTTTTGGTACAGAAAAGTCAGTCTTCAGAGAGGGTGAACGAGTGAGAGTGAGAGCTCTACAAAGCAAGAGAGAAAGACAGACAGACAGAGAGACAGACAGACAAATGGGACAACGTCTACAGGGCAGTGGCAGGGGTCTAATCCTAATCCATAAAATACATGAAATGGGGGAATGAGCTAAACAATCTTGCTGAATTCGACAGTTAAAGGAAGACTTCTCTAGTTTATAGCTTTATGTTTCCAGCTCTGGAAAGTTTTCCCGAGGACCCTTGACTCCAAAACACAGGATAAAGAGGTGGTTCTGATTATACCACGGGCTCTTTTTATCATACGTGGAGAAAAACTAAAACATGTTTTAATAGGGGAAAGATATATTTTAAAAACAGAAGAAACATTTGGATTTCAAAATCATGTCGGTAGAAATGTACTTGAAATTTATGTAATCTTATTAATCAATGTCATCCCAATAAATTTTTAAAATGAAAAAAAAAAAACAGAAGAAATACATTAAAGGATTTTTTTTTGCTTTAAAAATTTTAAAATATTTTTGGTAAGTGAAAATTTTCTATCGGGTTCAAACTTTCACCTATAATACCGAAATAATTTGTTTCAATGAGTAGATTAGCCACAACTACTCCTGGAAGAGAAGGCCTTTCCTTCCTTCGTAATTTTAGGCTCAAATGAGAGTAGAGTCAGCCTGAGTACTTTAGAAAAATTTTTACTGCTTATGGTTTTATTGGGAAAGTGTGTTGACTGCAAATAACAAAACTGGATCTCCTCTCCTATGCCCTGGAATAGAAAATAGCATGGAGCGAGATTGGAAATTGAAAGCATTTGCACATAGTAAAAAGGTTCTTGAATGTATCTGTTCAAAATCCTAGAAATTCTTAATCTGTACTTACTCAGTGATTAGATAATAGTGCCGTACCTAAATAAAATTTTCATGTTCTCAGGATGAATGCAAACTATCTCTAAGAACAGAACTATACTAGCAGCAGCACAACAAAAGAAGGTGTAGTTTAAATTCTCAGGCAGCCTAGCAAAACTATTCTTATTGTAGAAACGAAGAAGAAAAAAAGCACCAGAGTTAACTTTTTTCTGCTCTCCCTTGGGTGGGGCTCCGAGGCAGAGTGGGTGGCTGCCGCAAGAACAGAACCCACGGAGCAGATTGGCCATGAGAATTCTAGAATTTTGTCCTTTGCACTTAGACGCCTTGCCATTTTGCTTAAATGAAGGATATCTTTAAAAACATTTTTAGAAGGGCACAGAATTTTGAGGGGTTTATGGAATATTTTTATGTGAGCTATAAAGCACATTGGAACATTTTACCTACAGGCAATAGTAATGAGCTAATGTTTATATGGCCGAGATTATCGCGAAGGTCTTTGTGATCCCACACAGTCTGCTTCCCTGCTTCCACCTCATACCCCCCCTCCGCCCCGCCCTTACTTGCTCACTGGTCATCCTGATGTTCTTTGCACTCATCAAGCATGACCTAGCCCTGGAACTTTGGCAAATGATGCCACACTCTGCCCAGAATGCTCTTGCCCCAGAAATCGGTATAGCTTACTTCCTTCCATTTTAAATCTTAACTCAAAAAAGAAAAAAAGAAAAGGCTCACTTGTCCTCCTAATCTAAAAACCTGCCTGCCCTGCACACCATGCTCTTTGCTTGTTTGTTTTTCTCCACAGCACTTAACATCATTTAACATCCTAAACGTTTTACTTTTTTTTTTTATCTTGCTTATTGTCTTTCTCCCAACCATTCCCAACTCCAGAAAGGTAGACATTATTTTCTGTATTGTTAATGAATATATCACCAGCACTGGGAATATGATCTGAAACACAGTAGGAATAGAATACATATTCGTTTAATATATGACTTTTCTATTAACTCATCTAACCCTCAAGGTGAGTTGGTGAGGAAATTACTGTTGAGTTTCATGATGGGAAACTGAGGCTCGGAGTAAACTTGGAGTAGTCACACAGTCCGTAAGCAGCAGCGGGGGGACCTGGTCCCAGGACACCTGGCTCTCCAAGCCACGCCGTGTCCGCTACATCCCTACACTAGAGCAAATGTTTTGGGGAACTTTAAGTTTAGAATCTAATATGGTCTCATTAGAGGTGCATTTGTCCTACTTTTACATCGTTGATCACACATAGCAATTCAAATTGCTTATAATTAGTCACTGGAAGAGAAAGGAACTAAGATTAAATCATGAACTAATGCTTATTCAACACCACCTGGCTAGGCCTATATTAACAAAGCAAAGCCTATAAATGTGGTTGTTATTCTAATAATTTAGGCAAAACCCCTGCTGCTTTTCAATTGTCAGAAAATAAATGCTTCAATTTTTCTTCGCATAAACTAGGGTTTTACAACCTCAGTGCTGTTGACATTTTGGTCTGGATAGTTCTTTTCTTGTGGGGGTCTGTCCTGTGCATTGCGAGATAACTGACAGCGTCTCTGGCCTCTCTTCAATAGATGCCGGTAGTACCACACCAGTTGTAACAACCAAAAATCTCCCCAGACTTTGCCAAATGTCCTCCGAGGCACAAAACTACCCAGTTAAAACCACTGTCAAAAAAACACTTTTTAGGCATAGTACTGGAGGCACAGTGGATATCTAACAAGCAGGTAAAAACAGGGCTACAGGACTCTGGTTTGTGTGAGCCAGAAAAAAATAAAAGGGTAAGATAAAATTTCCTCTTCTCCTCTTCCTAATCTGGATAGTGGAAGAAAACGTAGGATTTGCAGCTTACTGACTTCAAACAGTGCTGTGTGGTTAGCTACAGTGTATTTCTCAGACCACTGACATGCTTAACACTTCATGGAGTCAGATATTTTCTTCCCAAATATGGAATACAATAATAGCTAAATAACCCTCATGGTCATTCTCAATGTCTTCCTTTTCACCCTCTCCAATTTCCCACTGGTCCCTTCTTATTACACTCTAAAAGAACACTCAGAGCTATGACCTGTTCCCACCACCTACTCCACTGCCTAGATTCAGGCCCGTGGGATTTTTGTCAGTATTACTAGTCTCCCAACTCCTTGGCCCACTCTTTCCCTGCACCTCAGGCCATCCTTTACCTGGCAGTCAAGAGTATCTTTCTAAGATACCAACTCCGCCCCCTATTGAGTTCTAGAGCACTTCTTAAAGAGGTATCCCGGAATCAAATACTTTTTGGTAATACTGTATTAGACAAAATGCAACAAGATTCTTTAATACTCTTTCAAAGAGCCTATATACACTATTACATAGAATTTGTGATTTACCAAATTATTAGACCATAGAATCTTTTCTCAAAACATTTCTTCAAACTAATAGAACACATTTAGGGTAACACTAACTTTTAAGGTTAAATTCAGTTTAAACAACAGCATAGTTTTATGATGTGGCAAAGTATTGTGATAAACATTTGAGAAACAAAGCTAAAAAAAGACAAAGTCCATTCCATTGATGAGTGGACATTCTTGTGGTAAAAACCAATAGACAGACAAGATGAAACATTGTAATTTCTATGAAAGCACTATAAAGAACTATTGGAGCACAGAAAGTCATATCTGAGTTGGGTCTGAAAGAGCAAGTAACAATTTTCCATTGTGGAGCTAGGAAGAGTTGGGAAATGGAAGAAGATAATGGACATCGCAGGGGCAGGGAACAGGATTTACAGAATCACTGAAACAAGGAAGCACAGACACAAGTCAAATTATTCAACAGGCATGGGGAGAAAGATGAGACTGGAAAATGAGGTTGCAATCAGTGTGCCGAGGGCCTGGCATGCAAGGAAATACGTTTGTGCGCTAGATTGAGGTCAATGTGTAGCCCTACAAAATATATGAGTGGGAAAGCAACTTGGTAAGAATTGTGTTTTGTAACTGTACCTTATTAGAAATATTGGAGCTTGTGAGGCCAAAGCAGTGAGGCTAGTGAAGAGGCAATTGGAAGAGTTAAACTGGTACCACATAGACTATGGACCGAAATAATCAGCCTTACCTGGGATCGTGTTCAAAATGCAAACGCTAGTGTTCCACCTGGAACATCGACTCACAATCATGGGTAGTAGGTCCCTGGAAACTATGTTTTAACAAGTTCCCCAAGTGATGCTCATGCAAGAGCAAATCTGAGAAGCTCTGGTCTAAATAACGGATGAAGAAACCTGCACTATGGCAATGTCAGTGAGAACGGGTTTTGATGTCTGAAGGTAGAACTGACAGAATTTACTAACCAACAGAATGTCTAAAGTCAGGGAGCAGGTAAAGTTGAAAATAGCTCTGAATTTAATAACTTGTGTGGCAAGGTCCTTAATAAAGATGAGGACTTGTTTTAAAGAAGACTATAGTAAGTTTAGCTTGGGCAAGTTAAACTTGAGGCCCCTGTAAGACGTTGGGAAGAGGTGATCAGTAGGTGGAGCTCAGAAGGGAGATGCAGGCTAGTGGCAGGAATGTAGCAGTTTCATTACTCTGGAAACCATGTGGGTTTTCCTGAGGAAATGAAGAACAATAAGAGCGAAGGTCAGACTCAGAGAAACACTAACACTTAAAGAATAAATAATGTGTAAGGACCGTAAGTCATAGAAAAACGAGGAGAGAAATGTGTCACAGAGATGTGGATAAAGCTCATTCTCCTTTATATGGCCTAGAAGGACTCCTGTTATCTGGCTCCCTACTTACTCAGACTTACCTCGCCTTCTTCATCATATGCCTCCTATTCGTACCATTTCAAGCATTCTGAACCAAGTCAGAGTCTCCTGTTTGTCATACTCTTGGTTAACCTTAGGACCTAGGCAACACGGTCTTCGCTCTGCCTGGAATGCCTCTTAAGTCACTTCCAGCCACCAAGCTCAAATGCTGCCTCATTTCTGAATCTCCCCTTGGCTCTCACAGCCAGAATTAACCACTCTTCTCCCTGGTGTTCTCCACAAGTTGTATCTCTTTTCATACCTGGAAAATTTGCTGAGCAATTCTTTTCTTTTCTTTTTTTTTTAAGCTGTCTATGTTCTCTGCTAGAGGTCCAGGGAGATAACTTACTCATCTTGTCATCCCCTAAAGAACCTAATAGAAGACGTAGTTGAGGGCCACTAAAATTTTTGCACATGGAAGAAACAATAAATTAGTCAACAATGAGATGGATGGATGAATAAATATGTATTGGTCTTCCACTCAAAGAACTGATGAAGAACAACATAGTAGTAAGGTCTTTTTCCTTCAGGAACTCCCAAGGCCTCCTGCTGATTAAGGGGCTGCACAAGTGTTTTACATCCATTAGGCGTTCACGCGTTTCTTCTCCCACACATGCTCTCGGGGTTCACCTCAAAACCACAGCCATGTTGGAAAGTAAACAATAAAGGGGGCCTGATACACTGTTTCCTCCAGAAGCATTTGTACAGACATGGTGAGAATGTCTTATTGAAGAATTTCAGACTGATGGATGTATTTCTGGGTGATGAGTGGGTTCCTTAAATCATCCCACATAGATGGTTCTCTACCAAACTAATACTTAGAATTTTTCAGAAATGAAGTTAAAAGTTCCAGTTTATGGTTATTTCAAAGCCTACAATAAAGCCAGAGTAAAATGCTAAGAGAAATATTAATGATTATATGTAAATGTTCAGCTTGAAATTTGAATCTTTCAAGAAGCTACTTTAGGAAACATCATAAAAATGGATGGTAGGAAAGGTCTTATCTGAAATATTTTACTTATTCCCTTTGAATCCCACCAGTGTGTTTAGATACCTAACATTTGATAGTTTTAAGAAAGAACAAACTGCCTGAAGTAACAACTTTCCACAAATTCATAACAGCTCTTCACCTGGTCACTGTGCTGAGACTTGAGCCAAATTCTGCAGATTCCCTTCAATATTGGGTTTCATTCCTTCCATCTTGTGCAGGCCGCTCACAGAAAACAGCCAAGAAAAACAACCCAAGCACAAATGGCTTCAAATTGACTTGCAAATGTACAAATTCAGACCAAAAAGTGAAACAGGAAATCTTTCTTGAAGGGTAATTACCATAATTCATAGGGGGCAAACCTAAATCCTTTCCAGTATTTCTCCGAACTTTTCGGCGACTTCATTGTCCATGACCGATTACCTTTGCTACTTCTTTTTAATGTGCATTTTAAAGACCTGCACAGTTCTTCATGACCTATAACTAGGAAACTAAATAATCCTTCTCTCTCTAATGGGCACAAATTAACATTAGGTCTGGTTGAAAAAATATTGATTTCCCCTCTGCCCCTAAATCAAACAAGATATGACTGGCATAGGAGAGATACTAGGGAATTTATATTCTGAAATTTTCTGCAATTTCAAATTTTAGCTTAGCTTTTCATTAGAATAAAATGATGAAATGTAAAATAAAAGATAAATATTAACCTTAAAATAATGAAGGGAATTCAACCTCTGATGAATATGGTTCAGTTCAGTATACCAAAATACCAATACCAAATACCTTAACACCAAAATACTAAGTAAAAGTGTCAGTTATAAATTAATTTGCTATATAGGGAAGAAACAAAATGATTGAAAAAAGGGAACAATTTATAGCCATCGCTTTGAAGCCCAGATTATTAAAATTGGCTGTTTTCATTGACAGATTAAATTATGTGCCAACATTAACATTTCATGAGAAACCTTATAAGCGAACAATTTAGAAGATGATAATTGCAGAACTAAATAACAGGCATAAAACATATAAAACAACTCACCCAGCCCCATATGGCTATTCTTTTTTCATCAATGAAACCCATTTCTATGAATTTTCTAAAGTAAAAGAAACAAATTTTTAGAATTTTAAGTGTGTACACATGACATTTACTTCATTACACAAGCATATTTAATCCAAAAGTTTAATAGAAATGCTATATTTTCTTTGTTTAAACACATGCATAATCAGGCTACATTTACAAATAATTAAAATAATATTATCATGTTTCTGAAAAGGATAGAAAGATCCCCTAGACTCTGCTGTGCATCTACTGAGTCGTACTTTTCAGGCTGGAAGCTCTCGTGTCCTCATGGCATGGGGGCTCACGGTAACACAAGTGGTATCACCATGCGAGGACCGTATTTCCAAATCCTCAGCTGCAGAAAAAGAGGTTTTCGTTGTTGCTATTTTGTTTAACTAATTTCTCATGACCTTGTTTACTTAGATATTAATCACCATCTCACTGTTGGTCACATTCATCGGTGACTATCCGATGGGAAACGATCCATCCCTCTACCATCTCATATTTAAGCACCCTCCATTTATCACGGTAGGGACAATGAGATGTACCTTTTAGGATACGGATATCATTCAGTGGAGCTCCATTGCAGCTCAGCCTCCATTTGAACACTATTTTGAAAATAAATCTCTGCTCAGGAGCAAGGGGCGTGCTGAAGCGCAACCTTTAAAAGTCATGGGAAGCCCTCAGAAATGTAACTTTACTAGGTTGGTACAAAAAAAAAAGAGAGAGTGAGAGTGTTTTAAGCTAATTTATTTCATGCTCCCTCGAGGGCTAGTGTTTGTGATTCATAAATTGTGATTTATTCTGGGAATAATTTGATAAAAACTCAAGAAACTCTCAGAGGAACAGACGCAGTGGGCGAAAAAAGCAACGGGAGGAGCCACTGCAGAGGCCAGGATGCAGCAGTAACGGGAAGGAAGGGAGCAGTCAGAGTGACACAGGGCCCCAGAAAAATACAACTTTTTTGTTCCCTTCAGTTATGTTAATGCTCTTTCTGATTCTTCTCCTCAAGCAGGATGGAGTGATTTTCATTAGTTGAAAAACTGAGTTTCCTACAGTGACCATTTTGCTCACTGCATCGATTCGACGTGTACATCTCCAATGCGTAGAGTTGGGCAAATGCCCGGCACAAACAGATGGGAAGAAGCCCCGTCAGTCACAGCTTACCCAACACTGATTCTGAGGGACCCTGGAGAGTACAGGGAAGGAATGCAGTAGCAAATGGAAAGTTGCTACCTGTGTGGATGCCATTCATAGTAAAGCAGAGAAAATGTGCAGCAAACTGTGGCATTCTGGCAGTTCTCCCACAAACTTCAAAAACCAAAAGAAAGAAGAAAAGGTACACTTCCTTCATCAAAAATGTCAGCTCGCCACTAGTGACTGAAGACAGTTCTGGGCCATAAAACCAAACGTGATTTTTATGATCTCCCAGAAGCTAGCAATCATATTGCTTGCGTCTAGGGTAAAAGCAAATAACAGGTTATATATGGGAACAGGAAATTCTTAACAGCTCCCTTCCTAGGTTTATTCTGAAATGATGACATTTACAGGAAGTGATAGCACAATAGTTAACATGGAAATGAAACATTAACACTTAATGTGGCAGGACTAGGTTAAAGGTTACCTAGATAATCTGAGCATATTGAGACCAACGAGGCTCTATAAAATTTACCTCCAAATTCTGAAGAGCTTCCAGAACGGTTATCAGAAATACTGTTGATCATGTGGTTAAATCAACAAAATGTTAGTAACAAATGAAAAAGCATGTTTTCTGATTTAGGAACTTTACAACTTTTCTCTCATAAAAATGGCCCTAGACCAAAGGTCAATTTACAATTCTAGTTGTTATTCTGTTTTGGAGATGTTCTTATTGGTAACATGTGCAACAGTATGATATAATGCATTTTTATCATATAATTCCTCCTTACCATTAACCCTCAATTTATATAAAATTTCAAAATCGTGAGAATGTCAAAAATGTCAAGTACCCTCCAAATGCACAGAGTTCACTCTATTGCCAGTGGTGTTTCACGGCTCTCACATCTGTAACATTTACAGAGAAGCCCGAAGAAAGCAGATTCTAGTTTCAGTCATTCTTTGATCTCACAAGCATCTCCTTTGAAAGATTTCTTTTGTACAGTTAAAACTATACAAGTTAGAGACCTTCTTTAGGTTCCATCCTAAAAATGGCTCATTGAAGGTAAAGGTAGCCAAGTAACGTCTCTGGTCCATCTTCAGTTCTAAATGCCTAAGGCATTTAAGTCATTGTGAAAATCAGGACAATTTCAGTGGCTTTCTTTGCTATATGTCGAACATCAGAAATAACAATTTTTGTTAAGGTTTATCAAATGGGCTTCAGATTTAAATTTTCATTCCATCCAAGGAACACACTAAGAAGTGATCTTTTCTGTTCTTGAGGTATTCTTAAATTTGAATGCTGTACTTCCGGTGGCAAGTAAATGGGCAAGAATATAATGCCATCTTTGGTTGTTATTGCTAGGTGGTGGTGATGAAGGGTGATGCTCGTGAGACTGTTTGATAACCAATGCCAAAACAAACACTTTTTAGCTCTATTCATTTTGGAAAATATCTAGCTGAATTATAAACGAGGCACAATTTACATCTCTGTCTTTTGAAGTAGTCCCAGGATTTACATGTCTTTGGTGTTCATTGCATGGCTTAAATACAAATAGATTTACCTACAGTGCCAAACAAAATTCTTTAAAGAATTCAGTCTATAATGCTAACAATTGTGTTAATATTCCCATTGAGGCACACTGTAGTCTTTATATGAGAAATTGATCTCTCTGTGGAGTTTTTCTTTCTTTATTTCTTTTCTTTTCTTTTTTTTTTTTTTGAACTATCTCTTCTACTTCTCTCTGTCAGGCAGAAGACTCTCCCAGAGTTAATAGTAGAAAAGTCAATAATACGAATTAGTAAAAAAGACGAAACTTCCTACAACTTAGGCATGAATGAGGTCTACAGATTTGTGTAGTGTTATTTCATAATCTACTTAGTGATTTGTAAGATTTTACTCAAATAGTCTGTTTTTAATCCATTTTTGTGTGTATTACTGTTCACAGAATGGAAGAAAAAATTGCAAACATATGGGTTATGATTACTTTTCTATTCAAAAAATAATTGCTTGTGAGTCTAAACTTTTCTGCTTTAATTACAGACAAAGTACAGAGAAGTGTTGTCTGGGCCCGGCTCCTAGATGTTCAATACAATCTGTGTTGTAGATGCTGAATAGAATCAGTGGCTGTTAATAACATGAAGACGATAAAGGAAAGGTATTCACGAGTTTTCTAACTTGCCATTTGGTGCGACACAGTGTTTGACCTCTGGCTGTCACGCACACACACCCAGGACTCAGAGTGCCATCAGCCCGTGTCAGCTTTTACATTTATAAGCTACTGTTCGCTAACTTCACCATAATGACAGGACTCAGAGTGCCATCACCCAGGACTCAGAGTGCCATCAGCCCAGGACTCAGAGTGCCATCAGCCCGTGTCAGCTTTTACATTTATAAGCTACTGTTCGCTAACTTCACCATAATGACAGAAACCCGGCAACTGTAGAGAAATATCCAGAAAAATCCTGAACAGTGTTTTCAAATAGGCAATAATATTGGTGACTATTTTTTTTTTTTTAGGAAAAGATGATTGAGCCATATATTGTGGTTGAGAATGTAATTGGGAAGTAGAACTCAGATTCTGAACCTGTCTTTTCTCTAAATGTTTTCATCATATAATCTCTATAATGTAAAATGAACTTTCTGTTAAGTGAAAATAAAGGAACACTTTCATGCTAACACAATCGAGCTTCACAGCTTGTTTAATTACAGATAAATGCTTAACATCTACAAGTATATCGTGCTGATGAAATCTTGACCTATTCCTAAGTTTACAAGCTAGAATCCACAATACTTGAGCAAATTCAGCTGTCTGGTTTTCTTCAGACCACCCCTACAGTTATACAAATTTTTCTGCTAATTGTGAGCCACATTAATAAATGAAAAACTATTAGAATGACAAACATTGAAAGAGAGTATTTGCCAGTTATCACTATAAATCATTTTTCTACACATTTATCAGCTCTCTTCCATGACTATTTTTTTCTCATATTGGACAAAAATCTTCCTTTAAGATTAATGATAGCTTTAGATGAAGTTGGAAAAATAGACATTATAAAAATAGACAAAAAGAATTAAGTCCATAACTCCTGTTGCATGTCAATTTCTGCTTGAATGACAGGTGCTCACCTGACAGCTGTGATCTGGTCCTCAACTTCATAAACACCCAGCTTTCGATATACTGCGTACAGGTGTTTGTCGCCTTGGAAAGCTGTTCCTCGACCATCCACCAAGGCAATGACTATCCCTTCCTTACTCGCGAGATAAGATATCCAACTAATAGCAAATACAGACCTTACGCTCTGACTGCAGGGACCACCATACCTAAAGAAAAGGAAAGAGAGAATCTCTGATTCTTTTGTAAAACTCAACTTCCCATCATGGCCAAGAATTGCCTTTCGTATTTCCCAGTACATTTGTATGATAAAATTTCAATAACAGTGGCATTAGAATTGGCTCAAAATCAAGAGAGGACCAGGCTTTTCCCAGAGGTTTGCTACAAGGAAGTTGTTTTGGGACACAGCCTCTCCTATTCCCCAAAACGGATACATCTAGGGTTGGCATTTCAAGGAATATGTGTGGGTTTTTCGTCATTTCTGCCACCTGCCACTTGCTAAAAGCAGACATAAGATATACTAAAAAAAATGCATGGTGTTTTAAGCAAATTGTGTGTAGGTCAGCACTGATTTTGGGTGTGATTCCACTAAATGTATTCCATTCCCTTATTTCATTTCAAACTCAATTACATAAGACGCTAAGATGATTTACAATATTTTTTTGGCTGCAATTTATCTCAAAGGTATTCTGACACATTTGGCAATTTGCCACACAAAGGAAATTCAACACAGCAAATGCAAGCAAGTCCATTTAAAGTCCCAAAAATTCCTCAGTCTATTTAAATAGCCATATTTTATTTACTCTTATTAGTGGAGGAATACATAAAAACAGCATCAATAGGAAATGTTACTAAGGAGAATGGTTCATTCTATCTCATAAATGTGTATTTAATCTAGTGTATTTTCAGGAAATACTTTTTACACCAAAGAAAATATTACATACACTTGAATTAGCAAGGGGTACTTCTTTGATCTGTCAAATTGAGGAGGAAGAATCATCTTGTACCATAAAGCTTAGGGGAAAAAAAGGAGAAAACTCTTTATTCCACTATACTCATAGCATTATTTACTTTCTTTAATAACATTAATAGCATAAAATTAATTTATCACTAGTAAACTAGTAAACTGTTTAAAATCAAAATTATGTTTTAAATTGATTTGTATATGTTTTTGTCTAATATAGGAATTACTAGAAATCTTGAATTATTGTTTTTCTAGACACACATTTTCTAAAATTAAAAGTCTATCCTGTAATATTATAAGATTTGAACTATAAAAATTATCCTATCATTTTTTAAAGCAAGGTAAGTAAGAGCTCAACTTCATATCTATAAATAAGAAGTTTTTAAAGATCTTACTAATTTCATTGACTTCAAGTTTCTTTATTTCCTCTTTAGGCAGCTGAATATATTTCAAAGCATTTTCCAATTCCTTGTTTTCTTCCAGGATTTTAATTTCTAAAATAGTAAAATAAAATGTTCATTTTTAATTAGTAGCATTTCCATAAGAAAATCCCTTTTCTAAAAGTTCCTTTGGGTTTATTTTTATTGTTATTTTTTATTGGTGTTCAAGTACAGTGTCTCCATTTTCCCGCCACCACTTTCCCCTGGCCCACCCGCCTCCACCCACCCCTCCATGGATAGAACTTAATCTACATAAATATTGCTTAAAGAATTTCATATTAGCAAGCTTATTTTTAATCCAGCCTTTAAAGCAGGTATGAACTTCTGAAGGACAGCAATCATTATGTCCTAAACTGATTTTTACAGGAGCAAAACACATTTTGAGCAGAATCACAGAACCAAGAATGTTTATTAATCCTCACTTCCCTATCTCCAGCTTTTCTTCTTTAACATGCAGTTATGACCTGAGTAGGTGACATTTATGTTATCATTCACTAAAAAAAGCAGAAGTGAAATCTATATTTCTGAAAACTCCAATTTAAAATAATTATTTAAGTAGTTATAAAAGTTTTTAAAATTTCTAGTGTGTGAATTCAAATACATTTCTGTTTTTTTAAATGTCTATTTCTTTGTTAACCCTTTCCTTCTGTACTTGATTAATATAGAATATTCTTTCTTTTTTGTATTAAATTACTGTGTATCCTATTTCTTCAAATTCTTTCTCTCATAGTAGTTGTATATCTTACTAAAACAACAATATATATACACTAGGATCTCTTTCTGTCTTTCATCTTAAAAGATCCTCTAAAAAACAGCTGTTTATATTTCATCTTAGTTATGTTTCACACTTTAAACTTTGAAACTGAACAAACCCATTTATCTTTGATGGTGTAGATGGGATTTCCAGCAATGGAGGGCTTTTGGTAAGCTTTACTCTGAACTGGGATCAATACCAGGGATCTTCTAGAGTAAAGTTAAGCTTTCATATAATATGCAGAGTTTGTAGCTCTATTTTTTAAAAGAGGGTCGGAATGATTTCTGAAATACAGAGGTTCCTACAAAAGACATTCTGTGGACTTATTTTTGTGACTTTTAAGAAAGTAATCTTTGAAGATGGGGAACTAGAAGAGGACTTGGAGCTATATTATGTTTGCCAAACCACTTCCCTTATAACTCTCAGTTTTCATATACTCATGGCATTTTATTCCAACATGTTATATTTAATTTTAGAACAATTATAGATGTTTTGGGTATATGAGGGGGGACCCAAAAATAACCCAGAATTTATTTATAAAAAATCGTGTATTTATTCTTACATGTTTAAACTTCAGTCACCTTCAAAGTACTCTCCACTTGATGCAATATTCCTATCCAGACACTTTTTTTCCTTTGCTCAAAACAGTTTTTAAACTCATTGATTTTGATGCCTTTAAGTGCTCCTGCCATTTTTGGTTTCACTTCTTCCACATTGGCCGAATGCTTTCTCATCCAGGGAAACAAAAACTGTGTTGCTTGGGGTGAGATCTGGTGAATAGGCAGGGTGGGGTAGGGGGTCATGCCATTTTTGGTAAAAAACTGCTGAACACTCAGCACAGTGTGGGCAGGTGTGCTAAAAACTCACTGATCATGAAATGGGCAAACGCACTGAAAGAGTCTTCCAAAAAAATTCCCTGAAGCCGAATGCAGCCTCTCACAACAATGCCAGGTGTGTTCCTAGAACACTCACCTAGGGGGGAAACCTGTATTACAAGGCTTTACAAGATAATTCTGTTTTTTAGAGGAGTTCTCTATTCATAAGCTGCAAAAGATACGTGAATTTTGTTTTAACTTTGGCTAACTCACCAGGAAAGACATACTTGTGTTATCTTAAAGGTTAAAAGCAAATCAATCAATACATAAAAGGAATACACATGATTTTGAGTACAACCAAGCCTGCTTTTAATTCTCCTTGTGTGGGTTTTATATGTCGAGATTTCATGGATAACAGGAATCCTGTGTGAAGCAAGCACACAGTGTGGCTTCATTATTTATTAATTTATTACTATTATTATCATTTTTCCCACAGGTTAGTTGGAGACAACAAACAGGTGTTTCCAGGTTGCTTTGACTTTGATTTCTTCTCCATTCTGCTCCTAGCTATTGAACTTTTCTGATTCATAACTTACTGAAATACCAAATTTAATTTAAAAGTTTGCTAATGTTTCTACAGTCTGAGGTTGCATTTTTATAAGTGATTAGTGGGCAATTTTTTCATCCCTCGGAGCAAAATGGAATTTCATAGGGCTGTGAGGGCAGGAGGGGTGGTGACGGGGCTCCTCCCTGCGGCCTTGCGTTAAAAGCCTACAATCCGGCCAAGGCGTGCCACAGTCCCGGCTGCACCTGTTACCTTGCTTCACTCTCTGCACTCAGCACCCAGCATCGGTAGCACCCCAGACCTGACATGCAGTACATCTTCTCTATACATGTGTAGGCGTTTGATTATGATGAAATTAAATGGTAAAATGATGGATCATGTATTAGATTTTTGTTTAAATCATATTAACTACCACATTTGCCCATTAATTAAGTTATGTGAAGAATTTGTTTTAAAAAAAGCTGATAAATGAGGTCATTCCATCAGTCGGGTAATTTTAATGAGCACCTGCTGTGCCTGAAGCAACTAATCCTCAACCAGGCCCTCAGGGTCAAGTGACAACTCTTCTGAGTTTCTGTAGCATCTGGTTCAAGTACTATCTGTTGTTTTCAAATGGCCTTACCCACTTTGCAGAGAAAATGAAGCTGTTGTACTGCTTTTTGCAGTGTCTTCAAACTTTCATCCAATTGCATAATAATTTTTCATTCTCTCTCATCACCATGTCAGAGATTAATCCCCTCCTCTGTCTCTGGACTCCATCTTTTCCCAACTTCTCAGGGACTTCCCTCCTGTAAGTCTTCTCCCCCTTTGGGTCTAATTTCTTCCATCAGCATTTAACCATGCTCAAATGTTTATCATCTTTGAGAACCAAATTAAACGTCTATCAATCCTTTCTCTTTCATCAGTGGGATCTATTGGAAATTCTGTCTCTTTTTATTTATCACCTACATGGGCCTAAATTTACTTCAGTCTACCTTCCACTTCCATTGTAGCACTGAAACGGCTCTGATCAAGCTAATGCTAATCTCCCTGCATCTAAGTGCGTGGATTTAAAGCAGACCTCACCTCACTCTCTGTAGCACTTGACCTAGATCCTCTCCTGACCTGCTCTTCACAACAACATACTCTCACGGTTATCCTCCTTCTTTTGTTCCCTCCTGGTCTCCTTTACAGATTCATTTTTTCTCTTTCCATTTCTCATGTTGGTGTTCCACATGGTTGTAGTCTAGGCTCACTCCCCATCAGCCCTGTCCAGCCCCATTTTCCCCAGTGCTGTCACATCTATTTCCGTGGCTGTAGTAACCATTGTCATTTATGGCCATGAAATTAATCATTTCCTGATCATCATCTTCTGTCCAAACCAATCCTCCAACATCCAGATCCAAAATTATTCAGGACAGCTCCACTTGGATATTCCATCAGTACTTCAAACTCAACATACAAAACATTTGTCATCTTCCCCAAAGTGTTCTGTCCATGGAGAGTGCCCCATTTCCATAAAAAAAGTGTCAATATCATTCCACTGACTAAACCAGATATCCAAGCAGCATCAATCCCTCCTGCATACTCATGAGTCACCAGTCTGACGTAGCTATCATTGAGAAACACTTCCTAACCCAGAAACCCAGATGAGCTGCCCTGTTTGTGTGCTTTCTGGGCTCTCCCGATTTTCCCCATGGTAGTACTTTACCCCACCATGCTGTAACTGTCTATTTGTACATTGGCATTCCCCATTGATCTATATTCTCCTTGAGGACAGAAACCATATCTGACCCAGTCTTAATTCATTTTAAGGATCTATTATCCAGCACAGTGTCTGACTGAATGTGAGAAATGCTTAATAAATTCTGTTGCACAGAGATTTCTGGCACCAAATACAATGGAAAAATGGATGAAAAATTACAAATAAATAGAAGACACAGAATCTGTTGTAAAAATGCAACTCTAAAATTTGTCTAGAAATTTATTAAAAATACAGTTTACCTAACCTAATCAACCTAACCTAGGGTCTACTTAATTGAAATTTCCAGGAAGAGTCTCAGAACATTTATAATAAACATCTCTGGAGAATTTCATCATTAGACAAGTTTGCAGAACTGTACTCTAAAAAATGTGCATTCTATTTTGTGAGTTAGAAAACCTATAAATACGTATTATGTACATTTGTAAATATTAGGTAAAGTATTAAAGTTTTGTAAGCCCTACAGAAATTGTTGTCTGGGAAAAGGGAAGCTGACCTTCATTCTGCAGTCATGGAAAAATGGGAATTACATTTATGGCAACTTCCATTAAAACAAGGAGTTACAGATTTGAAAGTACAACTGCCTTAAAAGTTCTGAAGATTGAGATGAGCCAAACTAAGAAATACAATCTGTTATTCTTAAAAGTATTTTAGTATTAGACCCAAAGTAAAAAAAGAAAAGAAAAAAACTTCAAAATGAAACTAAATTCACAATCTCATTATTACAATGCTTGTTCTGTCCAGAGCTACTGAACTGACCCTGCTTTCTTCATTATCTTATTTTCACTTATCTCTGAGCCAAACGAATCTCAAAGCAGTGGCCTGATTTGTCACCAGAATTGTGCTGAAGTCCCTCATTGCCCCTAGTCCCCACCAACTTCGATGCTGTAACGTTGTTTAATAGTACATCAAACGTTAATGGAGAACCTCAGGAAGGGTTTCAAGTCAATTATACACTTAGATAACACTGTTGAGAACAAAAAGGGTGATCATTGATCCGTGAACTATTTTGAACCAATATTACAATTACGGGCTGGACAAGGACTATCTTGCTAGCGGTTGAAAATAGAAAGAGCCTCTAAGTTGCAGGGCTTTCATATGTGGCAACAGTGTGACGTAGCTGTTAAAACAAAAAAGCTAGCATGATATCACCTTCTGCTTTGAACTGGAGTTATATCTGGGATTTATCTCCAGTTTGAGATGTTACAAAAAAAGGGGGGGGGGAGGTTGTACTAAATATCCTGTTTCCTTCCAATTCTAAGCTTCTGTGCTTCTTATAAAGCTGATGGGGGAAGATAGAATTAACCCTTCTGATATAACTCATCTGGGTTACACTAGGTTCTTATGGCAAATAATTACTGAATTTCATATGATCTGGTTTGACTCAAAGAATATCCAACTCTGTATTATAATAAGCTATAAATAATAAGCTATGTGATAACAGGATATTCTCCCCTTGTTGGTGTGGGGAAACTCTCTTGCTTCTCCTGGTGTAGCGTCTGAAACGTCAGGGTTCCTTTCAATAGACAGGACAACAGCGTGCTGGAGAGAGTACCTTGGTCCGTGCGGCCGTCGTGAAGGGTAGAAATGGGGAGACCTGGGCCTGTGCACAAAGGGAAAACAAAGCATAGCTTAGCTTTCAAATAACGCTTAGTTTCCTATGAGAACTGTTAGTAGTGTTTGTGATTAGCATCAAGCTGAAGTATTGGGTTCGACAAAAATTTTGTTTGCTTTTTTCTTTACGATGGCTCTAGTAGTGCTTAGTGGTCTTTAACGTCACTCGAAACAATTTTGTTAGATTGTATTGTGACAACTGCCATATCAGCATGCATTTTAAAAACTTATCAGAATTGGTGAACTTTTGTGCAGAAACATTAAAAATGTAATAAGAAAGTTAAAAACACAGCTGGAATGCAAAAAAAGATTCGTGCAATATATGGAGTAGGTGCTGTGACTGACAGAACTTGTCAAAAGCAGTTTGTGAAATTCTTGGTACTACTGACATTTTGACCCGATAATTCCTTGCTGTGCACTGTCATATGCATGGGAAGACGTCTAGCAGCACCCCTGGCCTCTGCCCACTAGAAGCCAGTAGCGGGAGATAGCCGACATACTCAAAATATCCAAATCAATAAAGTCATTGGTGAAAATGAGAAATGTATCTTTTATTTTACGGAAAAAAATAAATGGACTTTTTGGCCAGCCCAATACAGCTTGTGATTCTGCAGCTATTTCTCCCCCATAAAGAAGTAAACATCACCGTTTAAGTTACATTTAAACAACACATGAGATCTGAGCCCGTTCAAAGAACAGATGTGAGACTTGCCTGTGCCCTTTTCCAAAAGTGATCCTGAATAGTTTGGATCTAATTACACAGATAGACCGCAGAAGGGGCAGTGATATATGGCCTTTGACAAGACATCATGCTGTGTGGACCAGTTTTACCGGTGTCTTTGTTATCAAGTAGCCTTCACCAATACCCACATTTTATTTTCAATCTGTCTTCTTGGTTCAGTTTATATTGGTAGGTAGAATCCAGAATCTTTTTTGAAGTAATTAATACATGAAGAAATACATTTATATAGAATATGTTGCCTATTGAAATATGCTATGGAAGGTCACATTCCCTAGGAAACAGACCCAGAAAGAGTTTTGTGGGCCAGAAGTGTATCTGGGGGCTGGTATTTGAATCCACACCCGTGGGGGAGGAGAGGGAAGTTGGGGCAGCAAGAGAAGGCGGGCTTTAGCACAGTCACAATGGAGACCTCAGCCAGCCCCACGGGGAGCTCTGGAGCTGGATGGCTCACGGAGCTGTCTCGAATGGGGTCCATGGGGCTGGCTTTTATATGGCATAATGGAGCAGTCATCGGATGTGCCTGGGTTGGGAGCAGTCCCCGGGGGTGGGGAGGGGTGCTGGGCTGTGAGCTGTCAGCCACCAGCTCTCTCAGCAGCTGGAGAAGTGGGTAATTCAGTTCTGAAGTCCAGAGGTCTAGGTGGCATGCCAATGTCCACCATATATTCCAACATGGAATTCGGGTTCTCTGTGTAGAAACTGGCTATTTTAACAAGATCTATGAATCATTAAACACTGTCTGTCCCTTACTTGAACTGTAGAATAAAATAATACCCAGAAACATACTTTTAAAGCATAAATTTGCTGAGATAGTCAGTGGGTTAAAAGCAATACACACGGAGGCTGGGACGGAGGTACTTTTTCCATCTTTCAGAAGCCTGCTTCTTTCTTTGTGGAAGTAAGTGGCATCAGAGTGGTACCCTTGGTCCCAAACAGCAAAGGGAAATGACCTACTTGGTGAGGGTATAAATAATTCCGTATTCTGCCCTGTTCTTGGCATTTTTCTGCCCGCAGAAACATGCTTTCGAGCTGTTGCTCAGGGCTTGCAGTAGGGCAGTGCCAGGGCCCTGGGAGAAGCTCGCCACCATTCAGCTGTACTCACACTTATGTGAGTAACCTTAATTCTGGGGTGCGAGATCAGGAAGCTGCATACCTTAGCCACATTTTCCAACTAACCTCTACACATAATAAAGCTAATGTTTTGATTTCCTTCCCGATATCGCAGTCCAACGTGGGAGTAAGGAGAAGGCTATTATTTATTAGGCTCCCTCAAAAAACACCAGTTTTTTTTTTTATTGTGTGGAGTTTCAGAATTTTATAGAATTTCATTTCAGAGATTTTTATTTTGTTCTGCTTTTCTTTGAAGTTATTAAAAGGAACAAGCACACATTATATTTTTGGTCAGGATGTAAGGAAATGAGACATGAATCTGGATTTCTTGACTTTAGGCAATCAGCATCCGCCCTATGGAATTTTCATGGGTATGCAGTTCCAGAAGTGAGAACTGGCATATCTTTTTTTGCCCAAACTACAAGACACACTAATGACTGACTGCCCTTGACACAAACATCCTGAGAGTGTAACCCTCGTGGCGTAAGCATCAGTTGTCTAGAATTCCTCCTTTGCACTGCTTTTGTCCCATCAGCATCATAAACGTGATTTCACCTATTTTAAACCTATTATTTGGGATTTACTCACCATCTCTCAGAGAGTTTGATGTTACATAATGAGGCTTTACTCTTAATCCTAAAGGGAAAGATTTCAAGGTTTTTCTTATGATGGTGCAGTGACTCATTTTACTGGAGCTTCAAAAACACCAGACGATGTGATGCTTCCCACACAGTATATTTTTTGCTAAATGGGAAATTACCATACTGCCAAGCAAGAGTGAATGTGGAAAAGTCAGGCAATTCAAGTTCTAGAAAGGACTCTTCCACCAACTTTTGATTAGAGCTTAGTCTTTGCGACCAGGTCTGTCCAGAAAAATTCCAGCCATTGTTAATATAACAAAAATGGTTTGTATGACATAGATGTAACCTGGCAGCCCAGGACAGTGGATTGGAATGTGCATGCGTGAACAATGACAACTTCACTGTACTAATCAGTGGAGACGGTAGATGTAGTTGAGTGAGCATGTGTACTGTGTGGCCAACACATTCAAAATGACTGAGCAAGTGGAGCAATAAGTCTGCAACAAATTTTGTGTTAAGCTTGAACATTTCTCCACAGAAACTATCCGTATGATTCAGAAGGATGAAGCTAGGGGCAACTGGTGATTGGCAGCTTCATCATGAGAACATGCCTGCTCGTTCATCATATCTCATGCAGAGTTTTTTGGTGAAACATCAAAACATCCAGGTGACTCAGCCCCTCTACAGCCCAGATTTGGGGCCTTGCAACTTCTGGCTTTTATCAAAACTAAGATTACTTTTGAAAGGGAAGAGATTTCAGACCACTGATGAGATTCAGGAAAATACAATGGGGCAGCTGATGGTAATTGGGAGAACTGTGTGAGGTCCCGAGGTGCCTACTTTGAAGGGGACTGAGGTGTCATTGTTCTATGCACAATGTTTCTTGTATCTTGTATCTTCTTCAATAAATGTCTCTATTTCTCATAGTACATGGCTGGATAACTTCTGGACACCTTCTGGACACATCTCATATATGTAAGTATATATACCATTGATGTCTTTACCAGTAAATATATCAGCATAAGAATGAGTTATTTGGTAGACTTTGAAAAAGGCAGCAATGCTTGGATCTTTCTAGCATTTATGTTCATTCAGCAAGCATTCAATGTTTATTATGCATTAGCTATTCTTCTTGACCTTATGATTATAGAGATTAAAAGAAAGCAGACTGTGTCTTCAGAAGAAGAAAGATAAATGACTCAGTACAGATAGTTCAATGATACTACATCCCTGGCATGTAAGCTTTTAATATATGTTGCATAAATACATAGCTTGGGTTGAAAAATGTTGCATATAACTTGAGAGGGCATTTAATGTATACCTATAAATGCCATAGTCTCACATATGGTCACGAACAACCATCTCTTGACTCTTCAGAGATGCCATTGACCAAACATTGCATGAAAGTGTTGTATCAAACTGACTTCTTGAAGGAGCATTTGGGTTGAAATGCTTATTCATTTCCATGTAGTCAATTGAGCACAGGTTCTGGAGCCAGGTGGTTGAGGTGAGAGGAGTAGGAGGTCAGGGTGGCCTTCTTTCTGGGAAGGAAGGGGCACCTCAGGGTCCTTGGCAACTAGGCAGGGGCCTCAATCAGTCAAAGATTCCATTTGTTCTCTGAGCCACCCACCCCTACATGGGGAGGGGCAACCAGAACCAGGAGAGTGACAGGCATTTTGTAATAACCTCCTGTGTTTTCTATCCCCCACCAGGGAAACTCAGGAATTAACTGGTGAACAGGACAGAGAATCAAGGACTAGCTATTTCCCAGGTCTGTTTTCTAAATTCCCAAGACCCTAACATAGCTCTTCAATTCACCCATCACCTGCCCTATCCTATTTTATTGCTTGCCCCATATTCAAGATATAAATAAAATTTTATGCATAAAATAAAAGCATTTAGCCCTGGCTGGTGTAGCTCAGTGGATTGAGCGCGGGCTGGGAACCAGAGGGTCCCGGTTCAATTCCCAGTCAGGGCACATGCCTGGGTTGCGGGCCAGGTCCCCAGTGAGGGCCATGTGAGAGGCAACCATACATTGCTGTTTCTCTCCCTCTCTCCCTCCCTTCCCCTCTCTCTAAAAATAAATAAAAATAAAATCTTTAAAAAAAATAAAAATAAAAGCATTTGGATAGAAATTATTCACATGGCCTAAGTAAGCTGGAAGTGTATAATTTATTACCTATGATTATTAAAATATTTAAATGAATACTTACTATGTTTCCCAAATTTAGAAAAGACATACTGGGTGACAAAAGTTCCTTTTTCCAACCCCGTGGAAACTACATTTTAAAGAATGACTGGCCTCCAAGGGAAGAGCTCCGGTTTCTAGGCCATTGTTCTTTCCCCGGACTGTAAGGGTTTGGCATTTCTCCAGGCAAGTGGGAGGAGACCAGCAAGCATTTTATCAGAGGATGCTTCCTTTTATGATATTTTTCAAATCCTGCTGTGATAGCTGGTGGGCAGTGCCTGCATACAATCTCAGGGTGCTATGGCACTGTGGTGGGTAGGAGGTTGGGATTTACATCCACAGACCCTTGTTCCCATCCTGGTTTGGATGCTTATCAGAAGTGAGGACTTTTGCAATTTACTTGGTGTTCTCAGCTGCAAAAAAAGGCTATGTTAATGCTTCCCTATCTTTCTTTTATTTTTCCCATAAGCATTAGATAAGATTGACATCTTATCTATGTAGATAAGATCCTCAGGTATAGCAAGTGCTTAATGATCTGTAGCTAAGGTTTGATCAACTGGGGGTAACAAAGTGGTTAGGCTTGTGTTAAGTCCATTACCTACCGTAGCAGATGAGTGCATAGTACTTGGAGTAGTCACTGAAACTTGCTGTGTAATATTGGCACCTTTCTTGCCTTAGATGGCAAGTAATACACTTCTTGCTTGGAGGGTAGCTTCCAACGCTAATTCTAGAGAAAAATAAAAATAACACTAAGTTTGAATTTTGAGATTGTATTTATCAAAATGTACCACTCCCTATAAAATGACTAATTTACATATTGACATCAAACCACTCTATTCTCTCTGATGCCAATGTCATTTAAAAGCAAATTTAAATTCTTAGTATTTTGATGTAGTCTGATTTCCAATTTTTGCTTGAATAGGTACTAACCTTGAGGGAGAAGCCCTCTGTGAGTTTCCTGGGGTGAGAGAAATATCTAACACCTCAAATGGGTATGAGGGAATCACTTCTCATAGCCATTCATATCTCACACTTTACAAAGTGGTTGGGAATGTGTGGTTCCTCATCTTCCCAGCTCTGGTTTTGTATTCCCACCAGCAAGACATACAAGGAGAATCTGGTAGTCTCACCAAGAAATGGACCCTATTTTTATCATATAACTGGAAGGAGAAATTACTAATAAGCAAATTGGAAATAAGAAACCACAGTTTACGTGTTTCCTGTGCCTTTCATTCCACTGGGCAGAAAATGTGGGCTCGAGGAAGCTCTTCCTGGGAAAACTCCCTCCGCACACTTACACACGAGTCAACCTGGACCTACCAAGCTGGGCCCACTCTCTCCTCAGCAGAACCCTCTGCGTGGTTCCTGAATACGGTGATTGGCTTTAACATACAGACTCCCAGATCACATCAGAATTAGAATCTCATTTGGGGCAGACTAAGTGGTATTATGCCAGAATGGGTGCAGGGTCAGAAACACAGTATAGATGGTAAGATTACCTGTGACCCCTGCAGCTCCCGACTTTGCCTTCCCTCTGCTGCTGCCCCTGACCTTGCCTTCCCTCTGCTGCTCCCCTGACCTTGCATTGGGTAGGGAGTGGTCAGAGACTTGTGCTAGCTTCATAGAGGGATTCATCCCAACAGAAAAGGAGCTATGATCCAAGTAGAAACAGAGGAATGTAGCAGGGTGAACTTGTTTTATTTCCTCAATTACAGTTAATATTCATGTTCTTAGTTTGGTGTGATCTTGGAAATGTTAGGTGGGCTGTTAACAGTAAGGGGTCAAGGGTAGCACGCCAGGGTACAAATCCTGGCTCCAGCAATACCACCCGCCTCACCGAGTTGTTGTGGGAATGAAATAAAAAAATAAAAGCAGATAAAAAGGTACCTGGCAAGTAGTCGACTACCAGCCTACAGTAACTATTGTTTTTATTTCCTCATCCAGGAGGGGCTGTCAAGGGCACTATTCCAATCACCAAGGGGACAACTGGACTAAATTAAACACTAATTTAGGAACAGAGATGAATTCCTTCCAATCATGATAGGCTTATGCCAAAGTACATGATGTTAAAAGAAATCACACGTATGGGAATCAATACAGTAGGTATTTAATAAATGTGTGTGACTAAATGTCCTCAATTACCTGTAAATTTAGTTAAATTACTTAGCATTATGTTTATATCTGCATTAAAATTTCTTGTTTTTTCTTTTTGAAAACAAACATTTGAGTTAGCTAATGTCTTGGGGGTATATAACTTTATACTAATGTAGTATACAACATTCTCTGAATATTTTGTCTTAATTCATAAATTATTCCTATTACATTTTACTACATTTTAGGCTTTTTACAAATGTTCTATGTATCCTGAGGACTATGACATATTTTTATTCAAATATCAATATATAAAAATACTAAAGTTAATTGGCATAAATTACCTGTAGATATTTCTTCTTCCAGGGTAACCTTCAAATTCATTGCTAGAATAAAACCTGAAAATATATTTAGAAGTCATTAAATAAATGTCAATAACTAAGTGGTGATAGTTTAGTACTAACTCTAATATATTGAATGGTACAGTCAAATGTTCATCTAAATTAGTCTATTAATAAATAGTAAGTGAACTCAATTTATAAACTAATAACAAATAAACTATTTACTAACCGGCACTTATATACATAAATCACTACTGTTTATAACTGAATTTTATATGCTTACTCTAACTTTCAAATCACAGAAAATTAAATTATTCAGATATTCTTTTTTATTATATGTATATTAGATTCTATTCATTAGCTATAGCCACAAAAAATAAACTATTTGATTAATATCACCCATCTTCCCCATGATTAACAGCTTACTATACCCCTATGCTGTATTATTTAATTTTGTTTATGATGCTAAACACATTTTAAATTTATTTTGCAGATGCCTTGACATTAGATAAGTTTCCTATAAATCAGGAATAGTACAGCCATTTCCAGAAGCCAAAGAACTTGTAGGTATATGAACTAAGAAGGGGAATGAGGGTAGGAGGTGGGGTGCAGGGCAGAGGTGAATAAAGGAGGGAAATGGGACAACTGTAATAGCATAATCAATAAAATATATTTTTAAAAGGAAATCAAAATAGTCAGGGGTGTAAAGTACAGCATAGGGAATATAGTCATCAATATTGTAATAACTATATACAGTGCCAGGTGGGTAGTGGAAATATAGGGAGGACCACTTTATAAACTATGATTGTCTAACCACTATGCTGTACACCTGAAAGTAGTACAAAATAATGTTGATTGCAAACTGTAATTGAAAAAAAAAAAAAGGCAACTCATCCACATTGGGATTCCATACAAAGGAGCATATTAATTTACCCAGATGCAAAACAAGTCACAGGAGACCATACTTGTTACTTAAGTGTCTGGGACCCAGTTCTAACCTGTCTTAACATAGCCACGAAGTGGGAGATCCAATTTAGCAGCATGATTTTTACTCTTCTGTGAGTTCATGTGAATATTACAAAATGTCCATCTTTTTTCTTTTTTGGAAGAGCATGATAAGACATGGAAAGTTTGGAATAACCAAGGTTTGGTTAACAATTTTTAATTCTCACTGTCATAAAATTCTTACTATTCTCCAATAAAAGGAGAAGGCAACAGAATACAACTCACTCCTGGTATTAAATTTATCTTCTCTACCAGCATCCTTCTACCAGTCTTTACTAACATCACATGACTCCAATCATCACTTGCACTTGCCTTTGCCACATCAGCTCAAATTATTTGTGAATAAACTACTCAGTATCTTTTCCAAACAGGCCCCTGCGGTTTTCATATGTCAAAGGTTTCATACCCATTTTCATCTCTAACACAACAGCATCCACGTCCCTCTGTCCTCTCCCTTCACCCTGACAGCTCCTAACTCACCAGTCCTGCTCAGCTTCCGTGTGTCTTTACTCTCTGTCTACCTTCCCTCTCATTCATTTAACAAATATTTATTGAACTCTGGCTGTGTCAAGCACTATGACAAGTGCCAAGGATGCAAAAAAAAGTGGCATAGTTTTTCCCTTAGAGCCCACATTTCACTGCCACTGTGCTAGTTCAGGTCTCTAACACCTCGGGCCTAGACTATGACCGTGGCTGGGTCTTCTTGCCTTCAGTTTCCCCCTACTTCGCAAACATATGTCTGAAAGCTCCCATCTGTTTTTATCTTGTCACTTCTCTCACACTGGTGATTTTAATGGCTGCTCCATATAATGTTCAAACTCCTTTGTTGACTGTTCAAAGAACTTCATGGATTGGCAATAGTTTCTGACAGGGTTTAGCCAGTGAGCCTGAACTCATAATCCCCCTCTTTTGCTGTTAGAATTCCAGCGAATGGCAGGGAGATTATAAGGGAGTACCCTGGATTTGGACTTTATTAGGAATAAGGGAAAGGAACTCTATACCCTTGATTAGAGAAACTTGACTAAAAATGATTATTTTAGGGTGGTTTATTTAGACTGTATGCAGGATGGACTGAAAAAGAAAGACTGAAATGAAGAAGCCCTGTGTTGAGGTTAACAGCAAGAACGTTCGATTCAATGTGTTCTAAGTTTGAATCCTAGCTCTGCCACTAACTTTGTGGCCTTGGCCAAGTTAAATTTCCAAGTATCAATTTTCTTACCTGTAAAACTAGGATAATCATTTCTACTTTACATTATGTGGTACACAGTAATTGCTCAATAAACAACAGGTTGAGTGAGTCATTATAACAGTGAGTCAGTACCCAATTTTTTATATATATGGGCTGCTCTCAGTGGACTTGTCAAGCTTGCTTATTCTTTCAAGTGCTGGAGTAAAATTTGTCCTTAATACCATCTCTTTTTTTTAATTTATACTTTTATAGAATTATCTATCAAGTGCTGGAAGGGAAATGACCACTTACTATATATTCTTTCCAAAAGAAAATCGTTGACTAGATTTTAAAGAATGTGCAGTCTTAAGAAAACCATAGCTGTCCAAACTAAACTAGAGAGTAAGTAATACAAATGCTGTTAATGAAAGAGGTGGGGCAGGATCACTTGTACGTCCATCAGTTAATTAAACCCTGATTGGTGCAACATGCTTCATGCAACACTTACAGTGAATCCCGTGTTACTCTGAATATATTTATGGCCTCCCACTTGCCACTTGTAATTTGAATAGCGTTTTCCTATAAAAAGACAAACATTATGTTGTGTGAAGCTGAGTGTTATTTGAGCAACCTCAAGTGAATGATCTTTGAGGAGATAAATTTTGGAAGGAACATACCACATTGTCTTTGATATAGTGAATATGTTTGTAGCCATCTTTGTCGCTAAATATTTTGTAGTATGAAGTGGCATCATAGCTGAAAACTGGTGCTGAAACAAAGAACTAGAAAAAAAAAAACCCAGAGGTTATGTTCAAAAGGAAACCAAGCTAAAACTATAGGTTTTTAAAAAGCAGTGTATATAGGAACCAGAATGCCTTCCCTCCCCTACCTTCCATCACTCACATCTAAAATTGCATTCTTTCAGCTAGACAGCTTTTCTAGTGATTCTAATAGGCACTTACACTTTCCAACTACTATTTAATTGCTACCTCACACCCCTGGGTTTAAAATGTTTAATTTGATTGAATTTCTATGTTCTGAGATTATGTACTTTGAAATAGAGTTAAAAGAATCACATGTGAATGTTGATATTAATCAAGCCAAATCTTCAAAATGTGGTATTTGACCAAAATGTGACTCTTATGAAGGCTGATGGCCCTTTTAATTCTTGATTTGTACAATGCCAAATACCTAATATGAATGATTCAGTGAAGACATTTTAAAGATTAAAATATCATGGCCTGCTAGCCACAGTTTTAAAGGAGGGACTTGAGAGAAAAATGTTACCTAGGACAAGCAAGTGGAGGGTTTACTCCTTGAGCTCATTAGCGCCCTGACTTTTTCCCAGGGACCCTGCTGGGAACCCCGTAATGACCTAAGGAGTCCCCCACACCCAGCTCCGGTGTGCCCTGGAGCCCAGCCAGCCACACTTCAACATCCTGAGTGGTACAGATAACTAAGATCCTGCCGATGTCCTCACACCCAGTTCTAGCTGGCAGTTTTTCCCATTACAAGTACAGACTTACCAGGTTTTGAAAGGATAGGAAAGTGGTGAAAGGCCTACATGAGGAAAAAGCTAGTCTGCATCACTCAGAGTCTGTATTACCACAGATAATCCAAGCCAGCTCTTTCTAGCTGAGTGCTTACAAATAGCAGTGAGCCAAGATGTTCAGCTCCTGTAGAACTGACCAAGCAACAACCACCAAAAACTACCAGCATCTTTTAGCTACAAACACCTGTCCTGCTGACACGCAGTCTGAGACTCCCTTTTGAGCAAGAGGAGAACAAAGAAAGTTGATGTTGCTTCTTTACTGATGGCTCTACGTGTGATCTGATACTTGATGCTTTTTGATAAAATTGATGATGATGATTGTGTGATTTCAAAATGCAACTCACTTGATGTGGTATCTGCAGTGTTCTGAATAGTGTTCCCTAAAATTTATTTCCATCCAGAACCTCAGAAGGTGACTATTATGCATTGAATGTTTGTATGTACTTTCTCCAAATTCATGTGTTGAAACCTTCCCCCAAGAAGAGGTATTAAGAGGTAATTAGGGTTAGATGAGGTCATAAGGTTGGAGCCCCCATGAGTGAGATTAGTGCCCTCATGAGAATCACCAGAGAGTTTGCTTCTTTGCTCTACTCTCTGCCACATGAGGATACAAGCAGTTGGCAGTCTGCAACTAGAGTGCTTTCCCCAGCACCTGACTATGCTGGACCCTGATCTCAGACTTGCAGCCTCCAGAACTGTGAGAAATAAATTTCTGTGGTTTGTAAGCCACTCAGTCTGTGACACTTTGTTAAAGCAGCCCAAACTAAGGCAGTGATACTATAAAAACAGGGTCTTTACAGATGTAATCAAGGTAAAAATCAAGATGTGATCACATTGAAATAGGGTAGGACCTAAATCCAATGACTGGTGTCCTCACAAGAAGAGAGCACCCGAAGAGATACAGAGAGATATGGGCCATGCAGATATGAAAGCAGGGATTGGAGCGATTTAGCTGTAAGATCAGCAAGTCCAAGGATTGCCAGCAGCCACCAGAAACTGGAGAAGGCAAGGGAGGGTTCTTTCCTGGAACTTTGAGAGGGAGCATGGCTCCCCCGACATCTTGACTTTGGACTTCCAGTCTGCCAAATGGTGAGGGAGTGAATTTCTGGTGGTTTAAGCCACCAAGTTTATGGTGCTTTGGTACAGCAGCCCCAGAAAACTAATACAGTGTCCTAAGTCTTATCACTTTGAAATAAAAATGATAAATCTTTAACAAAATGGCAAATAGAATAAGGAGAAAGGACTATTTCCTTGCATTATCTCCTTATTAGCTTCATTAATAAGACCAGCCTTGGTAAGATTTTGTGTATCGAGACTAATAACTCTAAGTGAAATTGACAGCCAAGAGTCCCAGATGTAGAAAATTCCAATATGCAGTTTTGTAGATGGAATTTCATTAGCATATGTCTGGCAAAAATCATTCTTTTATTTTAGAATGAAGTCCTGCCTTATCAACAAATGATGATATACTACTTACTTAGCAGCAACCACTTTAGAGCTTCTCCCTCTCACTCAAGGTAAAAGTCAAAAACTAGGTCTATGCTGTCGTTAACCGCTAGAAAGGAACTGAGGTCACAAAATATTTTATGGTGTCAGAATAAAAAAAATATTCTCCTCTCATCTGCGGTCAGTTGAGAAACTTGAAGAAAGATTTTATTCTTAATTAGAACTTAAAATTTTTTTTCACTGAAAATTAAAAAATAACAGGGCAGAATGCTGTCTTAAAATATTAGAAATAGGCAAACAGGAAGAATATTTTTTGCTAAGCAGAGACTATTATCTTTTCCCTTTTCCCTGCACACATCAAAGATAGCTGCTTTAGATGAACAGGTAACTTGGGTGAGGTAAAGAGAGTGTGAAATATTTCCTCATTCACCTTGCCAGAGCTGGGTCCGTAATGCGTTTCCACTTAAGTGCTTCTGGCAATGAGTTACACCTGGACTCTAGATAATCACTTATAACGAGGTGGTCCTCAGTTTTAACCAGGTCTCTTCACAGGTCGCTTTATCACACTTAGATGTTTTTGACAGTTTACTCATCTCTACGTGCAAAGCCATTTAAAACATTTTACTTGGGAAGTGAGATTATTTACCACCAGATAATTTTTTGCTATGGTTGGCAAATGACCTGAGGTTCTACTTACCTAAGGTTGATGCCTAAACTGAGTTCACATTTAGTAAAGCACAGACTTCCAAGTATCAAGTAGAAAATTTGTTTTTCCAAAGCAAGGGATTTTATCAACAGCCTAAAAGAGGTATAGTGTATTGCTTAATTATTTTGAAATTATTTAAATGTGCTTTGCAGTCTAAGCATTATGCTTGTAGTGTTTGTTCTCCAAAATTTAGCAATTAAATTCCAGATTCTTTGATTCAATCCTTCCTCCTCCTTGTCTGTTCTCTACAGAGCAAAAAGAGATTTATTTAAAGTGAATTTGTTGTTGTTATTTTTCTGATCAAATACCGAAAAAGTTAGTCTATTTTCTTGAAATTAGGATACGGATTATCTCATGCTGGAGGAAAGAAAGTAACAGGTAAAGTTCTCCAGCAACTATTTGCTAGTTTTGCACCTGCAAATAAACAGGTCCATTACTTTTAGCAAGTCATTTAATCTCACTTTTCTAATCCATAGGTAATTTCTGAAAGCCTTTTTCAGTTTAAATCTCTTTGACAAGTTCTAAAGGAAGAACTCTAAAGCTGCTCTTTAAATTTATACCGACTAGCCTGTACACTTTGTCCACACTCCTCATAAATATTACCTGAATAAATCTCAGAAAGACATATTTCTGGGCAATTTTATTAAGTCACTGATTTGATTATCAGTCAAAGAAAGCTATACAGCATACTATGACAAATGAGTTAACAACTGCACAAAGTTGTGTTCTGACTTTTTCAAAAGACATGTCTGAACATACGAAATCAAATGAATGACCTCAGCAAAGCAGTTGCCTTGGCAGACTGTGGATTTACTCTTAAAAGCTATCATCGCAAAGAATTTTTGACAATCCCTCTTCTGGTATTTAGAAAGTTTACTGACTATGGAATAAAGTTTAAGAGATTCAGATTAGTACATAAGAAATATAATGTTTCCCAATAGAATTCTAAAGCTATAGATATTAGAGTGATCTGGCACAAAATTATATGTTGCAGATAATTTATTTATTCACTAGATTTATTTTGGCATGACTTTGATTTAATGTAGGGATCTCATCTTCCCTCAAAGGACATATATGTTTCTCTACCGAGGGGATTTAAAACAGTGTTCTACAGCTTTAGAAGGCAATTCATTCATTCATTCATTCACCCATTTACCCAACTAATGTTTGCTGAGATCAAAAGGTTGGTGATGCCTGGCCTGCTGGCTCAGTTGGTTGGAGCATCATCTATACACCAAAAAGTGGTGGGTTTTATTTCCAGTCTTGGCACATACCTATGTTGTGGGTTTGAGCCCTTGTTGGGGACACAGACGACAGGCAAGCAATCCATCTCTCTCTCTCTCTCTCAAATCAATAAACATATCCTCAGGTGAGGATTTTTTTTAAAAGGTTGTTGCTATACAGATTGTAAAAATTGCTAGGATGCAATTGCTGACCTTAAGATGCTTATACATAGAAGATATCAAAAGATGCACTCTAAAATATTTCAGAATCTTTTGAACCCTGGTAGCATTTTTGGAATAAATATGTATGAATTCCTAAAATCATGTCTTTGAGAAGGCTATGAGTATCATTGTTTCTCTATTTGTAAAATCACATCATTCATGTTCTTTTATAGTAACTTTAGTCATATTTGTCATCATGGAGAACACAACTAAAGGAAGTTACAAATCTCTGTTCCCCTCATTCTTTACCAGAAATCTTTATAATGGGAGTGAATTCATGGATTAACTTTCCCCTTTCCTCAAGTTTTCAAGCACTGATCTAAGAATTATCTTTCTGGAACATAAGCTTCTGATTGACCAAGAATCTAAAACATTTAGAAAATCCTGTTCTTTCACTGAATACTCATTTTTCCTGTGTTACTTAGAACAGTGACAAAGAGTAAATTCAAGTAGAACTTTCCCATTGTTTTCTAACTTATACTTGTCCTTGTTACTTTGTTATTTTAGAGTATAGTTTACATTTATTACATATAATTCTTTAGCTAATAAATAGCAGTGAAGACTAAGTAAACATATGCAAGCTAAAAACACTGGATCCAAAAAAATGTACAATAGAGTTTTTAATATCTGAAGACTTTTACTTCATTATTTACTTTCTCCTTACCCATTTTAATTCTGAATTTTTACAAGATTTATCATCTTAGAATTGGCTTCTGAATTTTTTATTGTCCTTGTGTTATGGGTTTATGTATTAAAACAAGTAATAAGAATTAACTCTTTCTTTGAATGTGTCCAAATCTCAGAGAAATAACCTTTTTTTAAAAACCCAAATGATGGTGGATTTCAATCATACATTTGTGTTAAGTGACAGCAACCACATGACATTACATTTTATTTTGTGTATTTTATATAGGGTACAAGATACAATTGATATTTTCTTAAAACATAATTGTTTATACTGAAAATCTCCACAAATCACTGAATAAAACTATTCCCAAAATCCAGATATAAGTGATCACAAACCATAACAAAACACACATTTTTTCTATTTGCTACCATTTTACTTAAAACCTAGACTGAGTGTATTTGTATATGTATATATGTTTATACATATAAATTTATTTACTAGTTGCAGTTTATAATGAAATTTAGTAAGAAGCAGGCTATTTCTAAATTACCAAGGCTACCCAATGTATTTATTTTTTCTTGAGTTCAAATTGCTAATGATTATTAAGATCTTTTAAGGCAGATCACAGATTATGTCTCCTTTTCAAAATGATCTTTATTCTATCTGTTTAAGAAGTAATAATTATGAATATCAGAGAATCAGTTGAAAAAGTTAAGGTTTGAATATGAGGAATTCTAAGTATATAGACATTGAAGTGTCTAGCACAAAATTGCTGACGGGACCAGTACCATTGGGTTTTTTACCTTGATATTTTTTACTATGAGAAAAAGTTTGAATACATTTCAAATAGTTCTTTGATAGCAGAAAATCTGTCGAGTTTCATTAAAATATAAAGAAAAGATAGCAAAATCATACTCCACCAGCCCATCCAGTTCTGCTTTCTTCTACATGCTGCTGGGTCTAAAAGAAAAAAAGAGCACATCAGGCATAGTATTAGGAAGACAGTTTTTCCTAAATATAATCTGGACATTTGAACCAATTAAGCTCCTTCACCAGAGTGTAGTATTCCTAGCCAACTAACTTCACACTTGAGTTTAAGATGACTATTTTCAAAATCTTATACAACAGCACATGTATAATCTAAAGACTAAATTTTATTGCAAACTTTTAATATTCTGGTTAAACTTCCTATGAAATAGTGACTAAAATGATCACAGCGTTAATGAAGGTCTAACACAGCCCAAACACTTGTATATATAGGTAAAAAGGCACTTTACAGTGGAGTTTAGGTTAATTTGTTTTTTCTCTTCTCAGTCTTATAAAGTAGGTAGGAATCTTAAAATTTGCACTGAAGCTTATTTTGGTGTATATTTTGGCATAATAGAATCAATCATATATTAAACAAATATTCAGTAAGCCTAAATATATGAACAGGCTTTTCTGGACAAATGATTAGCTAAAGCTTAGAAAACTGCAGGCGGTTCAGTATACAGAGTGAAGAACGCCTCTGGGAAAGAGAAGACGAGGGTGGATCCCGAGACATCCGCAAGATCTCTGAGAAACTTTTATACCACCCTAAGAAGTTTAAATTTCTCCTGTAGGTAAATCCTTTGATTTGGAAAACATAACTGTGAACATTATACAGAAAATAGATTAGAAGTGGGTAAGATAGAAAGAGAAAGAGAGATTGGTTGGAAGGCTACTGTACTATTTGGAAAAGCATGATAAAGACCCAACTCTAGGTTGTGTTAGTGATGATGGAGCAGGGAAGATGGCGCCAGAGATGTTTAAAAGTTTAAATTTTCAGAATGAATTTGACAGGCAACTAGTAATCGAAATCTCTGGTATGAATAAAAATTACTTAAAGAGAGTAAGCAGAGAGTTGTGACAAAGACTGTAAGATAATTAATAAGTATTTCTTCTTCCTTGCTAGGACTATAGCAAGGCTACATTTCCCAGGGCCCCTTCTAGTTGGATATGGTCATGTGATAAGTTCTAACCAATAGCGTGAGAGCAAAAGTGACTTACGCTACTTCTAGACCTAATCTATAAAAACCTCCCATATATAATCCATATTGTTTCTTCCCATCCCCCAGATGGATGTTGATGGTCAGGTCTGAATAACCTTGGACTAGCCTTGAAAATCACTGGATGAAGAGAGCAGAAATGCCATTACCTGAGATCCTAAATGACTGTGTAGAGCAGAGCACCATTTCCCTCTATACCTTCACCAGTTTCCATTTACACTTACCTAGACTCACTATTAGATGTGTACATAAATGTACGAAAAATTTCTACTCTATTAATCTGCTGAATTATTGGAGCTGGTCTGTTGTTGTTGTGGTGATAGCAGTTAGCCTACCTTGCAAATATGTTAACTTGGAGAATAATAAGATTTCTAGAGAAGTCAGAAGAAGAAGAGATGGAGAGAAAAGGAACAGTCAGTGAAGCAGAAAGAGGACCACGAGGGAAGCACTGTTATAATTAAGAAGTACAAACAGGTAGTTACAGGATACCCATGGGATGTAAAGCACAGTATAGGAAATGGAGTAGCTAAAGAACTTATATGCATGACCCATGGACATGAACAATGGTGCGGGGATTGCCTGAGGGAGTGGAGAGTCCTGAATGGAGCGGGGCAAAAGGGGAAAAATTGGGACAACTGTAATAGCATAATCAATCAAATATAATAAAAAAAAATAGTGTAGTTTCAATTTTCTCCTATAGGGATAAGCCAGTGCCTCAGAGAGAATAAGACTTGAAAAAATAGTGAAACATTTTGATTGGTTACTTTTAGTCAGAAAGATAAAATTAATTTTAATCTCCTTTTCAGAGAAGGAAGAATAATATGAAAGATGTTTCTTCCCCAAATTATACATTTCTTAATGAATTTCATTAAAATAATTATACTAAAGTAATTATTGCCAGTTTCCTTTACTTGTTTGTTTTGGGTATGACTTCAAACATTAATAAAATGTTGCCAGGTCACTTAATCTTAAATGTTATTTGTTTTAAATACACACACACACACACGCACCCTCCCCATGAGTCTGGTTGCTAGAAAATTCAACACTCTGTTGTTCTTAAATCTAAAAATATGTTCCATGTATTTATCAGATTATTTTGAAAAAGAGATTATTTTGAGATCCTAAGTTTATTCAAACCTGGTACTCTAAATGTAATTACTGTCTTGGGCCAAAAACTAAAGTTTATATTTCAGGGAATTCCACATCTTATTGAATGAGGATCTATATGTTCTATCAGTTTGGATTAAAGTTGTCACTGGTTTTGATAAATTAGAATTTCATATTCCAAAGATTACAATTTTTAAATGCCTGGTTTGAAGAGCTAAAAATGATATCTAAATGACCAATTTTATAGTTTTAAACTAAAAAAATTAAAACAAAATTTCTAACACCCAGGTTCAATGAAAACATTAAGACTGACTAATCAGAACAATGATTTCTAATTAACTAACACAATCAAGTTAATTCTCTCTTTTATATTTTTGCCTATGAGACTGCATTAAGGCCAACATCTTTCTGCTTTGTATATCAAAATATAAATAAGATAAAAATAAGCTTCTAACATATTTCATCAAAATTAGTCAAGCTTGTTACAGACACAGTAGTGATTTAAAAAGATATTTTTAGCCTGAGTAACTTGACTATTATAGTCCTGATATATTTCCAAACAGATTCACATGACTTTTTCCTTGCAAAACATAATGTCCTAATTTCTAGATAGAACTCAGTGATTTACTTTGATTGCTCTGTGCTTCTTTTCTTACTTTATAAAATAGGTTTATCCTACATTTGGTTTAATTAAACATTTCTTTATAATTAGAAGTCTCATGAAATGTACCCGTCAAATTTCCTATTTAAAGAAAGCATTTTTGTATTTCTTAGTCTCTAATGTGAGTGCTTATAAGCAAGCATATTTTAAAGCTTTTAGGTTGGTGAAGTAGTTTCCTGACTCATTAATTCAACAGATTATGTTTGGATTTGAGCAATAGAAACAATTAAAACTCAACAGTAAATCTGTGCCTACTTTTTGAGTTTTTTTTCTCTCTCTAAAATTAGCATAGTATGGAGGGCCCTCCTAAGCTAGGATTGCAGGATAATTTGATCTAATAGTTTATTTCATTTTCTGTTACCTAGTTTTGATTTTTAAATGGGAATGTTTAGCTTTCTTTTGATAATATCCATTTCCTTTAGATTTTTTTATTTTTCGATTTTGACATTGAATAGAATGTGCTATCATTTGCATATTATCTCAGTTCTTTTGAGTAGAACACAGCTATTTCCCTTTTAGACCCAGCTTATCTTTTCATCTTCAGTATTTTTCATGTTTGGACCGCCAATTTTGTAATCTCAAAAGGATGAATTTCCATCCTAATTAAGGACCAGATACCTGATTTTTCAAAGTAATGTTATTTGATTTAATTTTGTTCTCTATTCTAAAACCAATGCTAAAGCATTCAAGGAAATAAGAAGTCTCTTAATTCTTTAATAGAAATAATGAACTTGTAAATAGAGAATGATTTGTTTTGTATGTTTTTGTAAATCAGGAGTCGAATGCAGTAATTCTGGCTACGTAATATAACTGTCAGCTGTCAGTCAGTCCCCACTCCTGAACTTTCATCCTCACAAAGACACCTCTGCGGTTTTAATATAACCTACCTTCGGACAATCCCATGTCTGCCAGTCTTCCCTGAAATCACATATAGACAAGACTGAAACATTCTGAATTCTTTTTAGCCACTGCAGACATATTCGGTCATCAGTAACCCACGTGAGCCAAGTGAAATAATAATCACTGCAAATAAGTCAAAACAGGAGGTCACAACCATAAACCAGTATCATATTCAAATAATTTCCTCATTTCTGCTTGCTAAGTGATGTATTTTATTATCATTAAATATTTATTCCATTGATAGGAAGGCAAAACTTTCCTTTCTCTGCAGAGTAAGTTTAAATATATCTGCTGACATTTAAAGAATACTTATTAGAGAGTTCATTTATCTAATGGAATTATTTTATAATTGAGTTTCTTCCCCAGTTTGGACTTTGATATTTTAGAAAATAATTTAAGGCACAAAACCAAAACTACTGGTCAATGTACAGGAGAAAAAGCATTAACTTAGCTATTTTGCATAGGTAAACTCAATTTTTCACTTTTTAACTAGTTGAGAGAACCAAGTGTGGTAAAGTATCACCTTTCTCTCCAGGCAGGTTTGTGTTGGAAGCTGAGTTGACTATGGTCAGGGGTTGAAATTAGGGTTAATATAATAATCAGAGAGATGCACACGAAGTAACTCAATGGTGCTTGGTGCTTGGTGCTTGGTACGTGGGAGCAATGATTGTGTGACTCTGAGGATGAACTTGCAGATAAAAACACATCAACGTAAATAACCCACAGGATTTTGGACACTGATGTAAATCACAGAGCTTGTAGGAGTCTCCAGCTCATACGCTGGCTTTATCTCCTACTAGTTAATACTACCTCAGGCTTGTTACCTAACACATCTGTGCCTCTGTTTCTATATAAAATGGAAAGGAAAATATTACCAGTTTTAACGGTTGCTGTAAAGATTTGCCTAGTGCTTAAAGTGCTTAAGAACTATGCCTGCTATACAGTGAATGATCAAAACTGTTAGTTATTACTGTTAAATATATCATTAGTATTTTACAGATGGTCAGACAAGCCTCTTGACTTGCCTCAATGTCTTTCCATCATTCCCTTTGCAGCCTAAGGAGAATCACACACACACAAAGATGCATTTAGTCAAGCTTTCATCAGTTAGGTTAGGGTGGGAAATGATGGATAACTCAAAAAATTAAAGATATTCTTGATTAGCCAAGAGTAGATTTACCTTGGCAAGACCCAGCAAAAGCCTATAATGAAACTCTTTTCCATATTAGTGAATTGTTTTGTAAAGATTTTATTTATTTATATTTATACAGAGGGGAATGGAGGGAGAAAGAGAGGGAGAAAAACATCACTGTGTGGTTGCCTCTCTCTCACCCCCTCTGGGGACCTGGTCCACAGTCCAGGCATGTGCCCTGACTGGGAATTGAACCAGCAGCCCTTTGGCTTACAGGCCAGCGTTCAATTCACTGAGCCACACCAGCCAGGTCCATACTAGTGAAATGTTTGGTCATGTCATACAGCTGACTTGTCTTCATGAGCCAGAAGAAGCCAAGCTTTGGTCAGTTAGGATTTGGGAAGTGGTAAGGAAACCCACCAGGCAGACTTGAGGACCGCTTCCTTTTATCAACTTCAACCAGAATGACCACAGAGGACTGATGGAAGGCTGGAAGGTTGCTATAATCAGGACTAATCAGACAAGATCTAAGTAGGGTAGCAAGCTGGGGAAGTGAGGATGCTTCATGTCCCTGTCTCTCTATTCCCAAATAATTAATTCTACAACCAGTAATTGCAAATAGACTGCATCTTACTTAAGATTTAGGAAAAGATTTAGAGAGGGTCAGTTGGTCTTCTCTTGTTTGTCATGCACATGTGATAGGCATGACCTACAAACCCTGGGTTGGGAAGAAAGTGGCCTGACTTGAAAGAAGCCAGGCTGAGGACATACATAAATTTTACTATCTACCTATTGGTTCTAAGTTCACAATCATACATCTGAGGTAAGTGTCATGTGATCATCTTTATATATCTAAAAAGTATTAATATGTTAATACAAATTTAAGAAACTTGTGATTTTTCACTTTTGCCTATATTTAGTTTTGCATGTTAATTTTATTTATTTTTGCTTATAGTATATATACTCAGTGCTAACTCACTAGAAAAGAAGTATGTACACTAATTAAGAAATTCGTGTTAAACTTCAGTTTCTAGAAACATCTGAAATGAATGTACCTTGCGGCTATGATTGCTGGAACTGGCACTTCTGTGGGACCTGCATATTCAGGGTAAGTGGTATCAATAATAAATATCCGAACAACAGGATTCTTAGCTCCAGCCTGCCCAGGAAATAGAGATAAATAAGCTCATAACATTCTAATTATCACCAACACTTTCAAGACACTTCAGGAATTTAGGCATATTTTTATAAGCTAAGAACATTAAGTATATTACTGTTGAAAACATTCTAATTTCAACACAATGAGGAATTTCATTTCAATTTTACTCATAGGGAAATTACAAATATTGTGTTAACCAGAGTAAAAACACATATTTTAAGCAATTAATGAGAACCCTTTGATTCATAGAAAAAAAAATAGATTGGACATAAAAATGCAGTTCTGTAATTGATATTCTTTTTTTCCGGTTTTTTAGACAGATATTTCCTACTATTATTATTATTATTTTTAGTATCATTTCTCCACATGCTAGGGTGAATGCAGCAGAGGTGGATCAGTGTTGGGAGGAGAGTGTACGAATAAATAATGAAAGATACGTTTTGTTTTTACCCTATAATTTGGTCCCAACAATCACTACTCAGTCTCCTAGCTGGTTATACTACTGCCGCTTCATCCCCCCAAAATTAGGAAAATTTCACCTTCAAATAAAGGTCTATGGAATTTATACTTTTCTTGCTTTGTGCTTTCTATGCTATTATATACCATGAATGTATATGACAGTATAGTTCACACTCAGCTTTTTATAGTTTCTCTGCTATTTTACCACAGAAAAAGAGAATCTTGTAATTGTTAAATAACTTAAATCCATAGTTTAGGCAAGTAGTTTTAAATGAACTCTTGCTGTTGGATTTATCTAAGGAATTGTCCAAGCTTTTCTCTGACCTCCCTTTTTACCCAAGGCTTTGCTGGGACTTCTTAGTTCTTCCAAGTAGTCTCACCTCTCAGTCCAAAGTCAGAGGATTCTGCAAGTTCAGTCCTCAATGAAACATGAGAATTTGGGTCCCAGCTTCTCTGTCAATGTCAGTTACTCTGCACGCCTGGGTTCCTTCATCTCTTCCTGCTCCCTTCCGTCCTCCTAAAGATCCAAGTCCTTTTACATCTCGGATCCCAAGGATCGCATCTCTCACGACTCCAGCTTTCAGATTTTATATGCAGCCTTTGAGGGATCTCCTACCCAAACACTCATCTTCTATCCTTTGGTTTTTCTCAAATAACTTTAAACATATATTTTAGACTGTCTGGAATTTCTATTTCTGTCACTATGGCCTCTCAGGCTCACTTTGGAATCCACTTGTGCCTATGCACATCCGTCTCGTCTTTGTCACCTAGGGACCCACTGGATCCATCCATAACAGGGTTCCCCTGGCAAGTGAAAGCAATGGGAACAAAAGGACATTGAACTACATTTTAAAACCACTTTCACATCTTGTGCAAGAGGATAATTTATTATTTGATCCCCTTTCAGATTTCTTTTCTAAATTAAATTTGGATACAATGCTCTCCACTGTGACCTGGCCATTCTCCATCTGCACATACAGGTCTCTTCTCTTCAACACGGGAATAATTCAAAAGTATGTACACCGAGAGTTCTGGAATATTTACGCAAAAGACTTGGGGCTCACGCCCTGTTTAATTCACTCCAGGCTCACAAACTTAAGCTACCTTCTATGTCCAGAAGAGATTATAACACATACTTGCTTCTACCTGACTAAAACATCAAGTTCAACATTTGTATTTCCCAATCTAGTGTGCATTTACATGAGAATTCAAGAAGGAACTGCAAAACAGAACTTTACCCTGAATTTGGAGCATGAAATATAAAAAAATTAAATTTAAGTTAAGCTTGTTTTTCCTCCATGATCTAGACCATATGTTTTTCAAAGATTCTGCAATAGGATTTAGCAAGGACTACTTCATCCAGCATAACCAGATGTCCAAAGCAACAGATGTCCACATAAATAATAGAGCACAGTACAATGTTTGCTTTACAATGCACAAGGATAAGAAGCTCTCCAAACTTGTTGATCCCACCTCTATTCATGGTATTGGTTGCTCATTTTGACACCAAGAAAATAGAAGCATCTTCTAAAAGTATTCAACATACCTTTGGGTATGGAATATTTATTGTTCTAGGGTATTGCTCATCGCCATAATAGGAATAGGCAATAACTGGTATCTCAGTATCATTAAACTCTGCATATGCCAAAAATTTTCCATTAGGAGACCACCAAAGAGCATATTTTGTAGCAAGCATTTCCTCTGAAAAATAAATACTAGCATATTAATTACAAGTACAGGTTACTCTTAAAATCATTGTAAATATTTCAAAATATATTGTATGTATCCATTTATCACCTGAAATAATTTACTTATGTAGATGTGACATATGCTATATTTTGGTTATTAAAAGATAAATAATCTTTTAAGAATAGTTTATCCTTATATCACTTATCAAACAATTAGTATTCTTAGGGTTTGATGTTAATCAGAAATATAATTTTTAAAATACATAGTAAACATATTAACAGGAATTAATTATATTAACAAGAATTAATTTTTCCCTTTGTGGCAGCTGCTGGTTGTTACTGTCACCTAAAATAGCCAAAACCAGGAAACTGTAATTATACTACAGAGTTACATAAACAAGTTGACTTTCTCTCCTCGGAATATTATTTAAAAAAAAACAGTTGAACTATATATTTTTTCAATAAAGGCAAAGATTAAAACACTTTTTAAAATCCAATTAAGTCTTGAATCTTACAGGACCTAGAAAGAGGACAAAATTCACAAAAGTTTAAAAAATTAAGAATATTTTCCCACAAAATAAAATAGACAATTGTTTAGTTTTGGGGGAAAAATATTTATTTCTCAAGAAAAAACAAACCAGGGAAATGAACTAATAGCATCTAAGGACCATAATCTTCTTGGAATATAAATTATTTCTCCCAATTTTTAATGCTCAGATAAACCCTACCAGCCTGACGAGGTTTTGTTCTTCCAGAACACTCACGTCCTGTTCAGAAGTTGGATAACAGCTTTCAGAAATGCCACCACTCGTCTCGGGAACATACCACTCTTCTAAATGTTACTAAATGTATGCAATTATTCTCAATTAAAAGCTTAAAACAGCAGCAGTAGAAAAAGAATACAACTTACCTTCATAAACCCAGTCTGGGATCCCATTAAATATTTTATTTTCTTTTCCATTATATGTTATTTGAAAAGGTGGGTCTTCTGGTCTTTGTTTCAAATAGATATTATTTTGATACACATATGCCTGGAAGTGGTGGTAAGCTAGTTAATAAGGGAAAATTCCATAAGAAATACAATTAAATCTGTGTATTTATGTTAATTATTCACGTAATACCTTTTAAAACAGTAGCAATCTAGATGCAAAAAGACTCACAACTAAAATATAATTTTAATAGGTTAAAAAACCCAACCAACTCACATTATCAGCAATTATGGTTTTTAAAGGCTATATAAAAAAAAGAATAAAGTCTAATATTTTATTAGTGGTTTCATTCTCCAAGTAAATAATTATGTATATTAACAGAAAGTAAAATAAATCTCTGAATATTAATAGCTAGCCAGATCTCATCTTTATTTAGAGTCCTTAAATAAGAGCTTGGACAAAATTTCATGTTGTCTGAAGCTAGTCTGGGAAACTTGTGAAAACCATATTTTTCCTGAGCTTTCTGGCACAGTGCATTCTGGCTGAGTATAAGGATAAAGTTTCTGACTGCGATATTTAAAGAAGTCTATCCATGAGCTTGAGATTTTGCGGAATTCTCATATGGGTTTCAATTTATCAAAATTCTTTTTGTTTTTAACCACTAAAAAATAGTAATAAATGTATTTTTTTTCTTTTATGCAAGGAAATTTAAGAAAGGCCAAAATCTCCTCTTTTATTTAAAGGATTAAACACTTTATAATTTAAACACTTACTAATTTACTTCCAACTGGAGACCAGCAAATATACTGAATTGGACGAGGAAGCTCATTTCTTCTTACAAACTCTCTAGAAGGAAACGAAGATAGAAAGAAAAATAAATAAATCTTGCTATTTAAAACAAATAATATTCTGTATGAGCAGAAAAAATAAGCAAGTGATATAAATGAAGTTTCATCCTCTCTGCTTCTTCAAGCCTAATAGAAAGAATGTGGCCACTTGGGACTTGAACAAATGGCGTAGTAGTTGCAAATCTTTACTAGTTACTGAGAAGTCATTTAACTTCTCTGTGTCTCCATTTTCTGATCTTTATAGAGAGGTAAATGGATTCAAGATGTAGCGACTGCAAAAGTGGGAATCTCTAGCAAGTATCTAAAGGAACTCCTTCATTTTATAGAAAATAAATGTGAGGTAACAGAAATGATGTGACTTAAAAATCACGTTGTTAGTTCTTGGCAGACCCCCAAATAAACTCAAGCCTCTAACCCTCATTTGCACACACCAGCTAAGATGGTCGCTGAAGTGCCTTCCAGCTCTGAAATTCTATAATGGTGTTGAAGTTCAATATGTACTCTTGCGCATTCCCATTCACAAGCCCCGGCTCTGTGAATGCATATGCATTTTGAATTTTTGAAAATAAGATGCCATTTGACAATCTCCCCAGGGATCTGACTTGCAATCAGAAACGGAAAGGAACATCTGATCTCAAGCTAAACTGAAAAACAGATCGTATACTGGGCAGTGTGCCTTAAGCTCGCAAAGTCCTATACCCATGGGGAAACTTCAACTATCCTTTCGGCCAGAAATCTCGCTTTGATCCCAAGAGTCATCTTACAAATACTCAATTGACTGACTCTCACTGTGGAACTTTTATAGTTCTTCAGCAAGAATGTGTTCAGATTGTATGGGTTAAAGGGTCATAGGATGCCCTGCTTAAGTTTTAATTTTTATCTTCATGAAGATCTTATTAATAGTTTCATTAAATATGTTTCTGTGGAGACACAAAATAAGACCTACCTGGGGAACATTTGAAATCTTGCACCTTGGCATGTGTCGTTGGTTTGGCTCAAATAAACTTTTATAAAACTTCTCAAAAAAAAAAAATAGACCTACCTCCAAGGTATAATGTAAGAAGTCTGAAGAAAGACTCCTCAGCTTCCTTTTCAAAACAATGTCTCCAACCTGGACCTAACATAAACTTGACATTTTTTAAAATTTAATCTTTATTGTATTTTTTCCATTACCATTCAGTCCTCTTATATCCCCTCCCCCAGCAATCGCCACACTGTTGTCCATGAGTCCTTTCTCCTTTTGCTCCATCCCTCCACTCCTCTAGCCTCCCCCCAGCCCTGCCACTAGCTGTCATCTTCTCTCCATCTATGAGTCTGCTTTTCTAATTTTTTTAAACTTTGGAAACTGTGAAAGCTTGTAACACACATCACCTTGATGTAACGTATGTGGCCATGCAGCATGAGACCTAGCAAACAATGAAGGAACATGGCATTGGACAGACCAGGTTTGACTGGACAAAGGGTGGTGCCCTGGTGGAAGAAGACCACTGGTACTGCAGTGGGAGCCCTGCCTACCAGAGAGCAGTGTATGGGCACCAGGCCCCGGGAAGGTCCGGAACATACTGAAAGACATATGAGGGCACAGGCAAAGGAAAGACCCAAAGAGAAAACACTCTTCACCTGGTTTACAGTTCTGTCTCAAGCCCGCCTTCATGTTACCTTTGACATTGTAACATTGCCTTATGTTGCCATATGCTGTGGCATCATCTATGCAGTCATGTAGACAGCGCCAAGAGGAAAATCTCAGCACACGGTCTCTTCATGACTGGCAAGTCACCACAGCTGCCATTTTCTGTGTTTTCTGAGTAATTAACAGTATGAGAGGAAGTGGAGGAGGCTGCTTTTCAAAGGCTGTTATCTCCTCAGTATTCCTTTCCTTCCTTGAAACAAGACCGTCTTCGTTTTCTCTGTGGTAGATTTTTATAGACTATTCTGAGGCACGTGGAAGACTTGGAGTTGGTAGCATTCAATTTTGTCTTGAAGCTCAACAAATTTGTCATCCCTCACTTTCTAAATTGTATGTTAACCTAACAAAAAAAAAACAATCTGGCAAATTAATAGTTGTGAAGAAAAAAAATAAAACCAACAAAAGTGGTTTGATTAAATTCAATGCACAAAATCTAAATATTTAAAATGATTCTAGGCCTTAAAACATACAAACCATGATTTAAACATTAGTATTGTCTTATTCTTTTGGAATTTGTTTAATGTTGTGAGCCTCAACATAGGTAAAACTTGGAAAATTTCAAACCGTTTAAAAGAAAATATAAGAAAATGATTAATCCCTTTCTTTAGGCATTAATTAATTCAGTACAATTTGTTAACTGAATTGAAAGATTCACTTCACTTGTCTAAATGTTTTGTGAGACTAGGGCTAGTGCCTTGAGTTCGTTTGTCTCCTCCCATGTACACTTTTCACACAGTAGGTGCTCAGTAAGTATCTCTTGAATTTAGTGACAAAGTGGATCATACAAGAAATACTCAGAGTATATTAGATAAATTTATATACTACTTTATGTACTGGTTCCTATTTCTTAATTTGAGAGTTTAAGATAAGAGTTATACTATTTGGATAAATATCTGTGGGACATTTACACAATGGAATACTACTTGGCCATAAAAAAGAAGAGAATTTTACCCTTTGTGACAGTATGGGTGGACCCGGGGAACATTATGCCAAGTGAAATAAGCCAGTCAGAGAAAGACAAATACCATATGATTTCATTCATGTATGGGGTCTAATGAACAAATTGAACTAACAAGCAAAATAAAGATTCATAGATAGAGAGCAGGATGATAGCTATTGGAGGGAGGTTAAGAGGTGGAGGGATTGAGCAAAAAGGAAAAAGGACTCATGGACACGGACAAGTATGGTGATTGTGGAGGGGAGGAGGTATAAGGGGACTAAATGGTAATGGAAAAAATACAATAAAATTTTTTAAAGTTATGCTCTTGTAAAGTTACACTCTGATTTTTAAAAAGTAGATAAATTGTTTTTTTGAATTTTTGTGCTCTTGCTCTACAAAAGGAGAAATAGAGCATAAGATTTTTAATACCTTTTCAAGACATATCATTACTTTCTCCTTTTATACAACACAAATAAGATATCACATTAAGATGAGTAACTAAACCAATTCATTGTCCATTTTTCTTAAGTGCAAAGCTGATCATGTCATTTCTCATTTAAAACTCTTCAGTGACTCCCTATTGTCATCAGAATGAAATCTAAACTCCTTTTAATGGCTTCCTTATTATTACTTGGCGCATGTTTCTTGGCCTCCACTCCCTCCCAACCTCACACCACCTCCCAGTAGTCAGCATGCCCGCCTCCAATTTCATCTCAACAGCCCTACTCCGAGTTTCCTGAACACTCCGTGATCTTCATTCCCTTTGTGTTTTTACATAATATTCCTTCTGCCAAGAATTTTCTTCCTTAGCCCTTCGTCTACTGACTTACTTATTTTTTCTCTTTGAAATTATAACTATTTTAATGTTTAAACATGCAGGTAAAGAAAGAAAATGATATAATACATAATTTATCTACCATCTAAATTTGAGATACTAACTTTAAGAACAATTAATTTAAAATCAACTAACTGTGTATGTTCAGATACAACCAATGCTGCATCTCCCTCCTTCCTGTTTCCTTCCAATGAAGTAACCACCCTGGTGCGAACATTGTGTTACTCCCCTGCATGTTTTGTACTTTCACTACATATGTTTATTTCCATAAAAAGTATATTTGTGATTTGGTATTTAAACCTGGAGAGAGGGTCTATATTGCCTATAAAAATGCAAAATATTAGCTTACAAAAGAGATGAATATTGCATAGAAATGTTTTCTTAAATTTCTTAATTTCTGGCTGCACATATATTGTAAAGAAGTAAGAAACTGTGATCAATAACAAGATAATGTAGTCTTAGCCTCAAATCAGAGTTTAAAGTGAGAAGGCCTATGTATTATATTTAAGTAGTATTCATAAACAGACGTGAAGTTTTACCCATTCCTAAGGTCATAGATGTGATATGTCGCTGTGTAAGAGTATCTCCAAAGCTGTCAGAAAGAAGAGAACAAAGGAAAATCTTAATTTTTAAAAGCTTATATCAAGAATGCATAATCATAAATCATTCAATTCAAGGTTCAGAATTATGAAAGGACTATTTCCACAGGGCATTAGGAAGACTAGGTTTCAATTCTTAATCAGTCTTCCTTTAAACTGTTTTACTGTGTACTTTGTCCAAGTTCCAGAACTCATCAGTGTTCACCCCTCACTCCATAAGAACTGTATTTAAAGACATTTCTTAACATAACAAGCTTTCCTTTGACACATTCTATCCTAAGAATTTTCCCTTTACGTTTTACCTGGATTGAAGTAAAAGCTTCATGACTTCCATGGCCCATAAGGATTATCCTGCACCTGAGTAATTGGTTATCATGATACCCATTAAAACTGGGTAAAAAGAATTTTATTCAACATGTAGTTTTATTACAACATGCTTGCCTTTCTTTGAGTATGGGTTTCTAAGTTAATAGAAATTGAAAAATAAGTAGGGGAGAGATAGTTTATAATTCCTCCTTATAAAAACTGTTTTTTCTCACAAGTATATTTATATCATGGTTAGTAAATAATGCAGGTATTATTTCAGATTTCTTTTTCTTAAGAGAGAGTTCAAATTCTTGGCAAAGAAGCTCCAGAGGGTTGGAACGTATCTTTCTGGAGATTGCTGGTACCAAGACATGGCCCTTTGGAAACTGGTCCATGGACTGAACAACAGGAAGTGTGGCAAGATTGATTTTTCATTCGGAATATTATGGGAGTTTTGCATCTCAAGTAGAGTATGAAAAATAACAGTTAAAACTAAAGATTCTTGATCTAAAAGTAATTATTAGATGTTTAAATCAATAGTAAATTTTCTTTCTCTTATTCAAAAATAAAGATCATTTTGAAGATGTATAATTAGAAAAAAATAAGCCGATTAATTTACAACTTCAGTCAGGAAAGGAAAATTAAGGGTAAATGGTCTGGTTTGGTGTGACTCTCCTACACTAGACTTTCGAAGACAGAGACTTAAACCCTGGTCTACCACTGACTGTGTATTACCTCGCTTGAGCAACTGGGTTAAATAAGTTACATCTTTATTTTCAATTTTAAATAATAATAAACTGTTACAAGGTTAAAATGTGGGAATTAACTAATGATTTATGATGTCAAATAGCTTTAGAAATACAAGGATAATTCACTGTTTCTGATCAATATCAGTGCCCCCCAAAACAAAGTATTTTTCCCTAGAGGAATGTAGTGTCTATTACTGGATGATAACCAGACAAGTAAGCTAAACTATTTGTACATGTTTCAGTTATGCTTTTGGGCTCACCTCGAGCTCACATTAACTTCTTGAATATTTAGAGATAAAAATAGGCTCCTTTTCCTCTTACGGTTATAAACCAAACAGTGGCTTATAACTGTAATCCCAAAATTAAATCTCCTTCTATATATACCCTGATACTCAAATTACCCAAATTAAATAGTCAATACCTTTGAATAATCACTCTCTAGAAATGCAAATTGCCGATCAGGTGATAAGCCGTAATTTGAAGCATTCACACTTTTCTGAAATTACAAAAAAAAAAATTGATTGGAATGCAGAAAAATAGCATCATGTTAATTTGTAGTTCTAACAGAATATCATATCTTTGATATATTCTACATACATGTATATTCAATGCAATTTTAAAATGCTTACATAGTACCTACTGTATACAAAGAAATGTATTAGGCACTGTGGGAGGAGGGTATAGTACAGATATACTTTGTGAGTTCTATAAAACAGATATAAACATAGCATTACAAGAGCATCAAGGAAGAAGTGACTGAATCCAACCAAGTGTAACTGCCTGCACAGAACAGGAGAGTGTTGTCTGAGCTTGGCTTTAACGGTGAGTGGGCCCTTGAGGGGAGAGGAAAAAGGAGGGTTGAGAGTCCAGAGGGACCGCGTAGCATTTATTATTCTATGTCAGACAGTGTCCTAAGCACTTTTCAATGTTACTTCCTTTAATTCTTACATTAATCCAAAGAGGTAGTATTATTCCTACTTTACAGAAGAAATGGAAGTGTGGCGAGGTTAGTGCAGTGTGGAACCTTACCCAAGTTTCCGTAGCTAGTAAACGACAGAGCCAAGATTGGAACCTCAGTTTGCCTGACTACAAAGACTGACGTAAAACATATACCTATGTTTCCCGCATACAATGTGTTAACTTTTCCCCACACCATATTATTTGCACAGAGGAAGAAAGACGTTAGGGGATTTGGAGGAGGGAAGGGGAGTAGTGTAGTGGGACTGTAAGAGGTAATTAAAGGAGAGCTATAGTGGGAATGGAGCTCAGAAGGCAGGTTGGATCCAGATCAGTTGCTAAGAGTTTGGCTTTTTTCTTGGTCAGTGAAGAGCTGGCAAAGATTTCTGAGGAGGAAGGTGGTGTTGGATACATACCATGGTGGTATTACTCAAAATGGTATATGATTCTCCTGTTTCAATATTACAGAATACTATGTTATTATCTGTAGATTGATGGAGATATTCTTGTCCTTTAAACAAGAAGGAAAACAAAACTTGAAATAATCTCCTTTAGTAGGAAATATATTTATAACAAAGAGAAACCTCTTTTATTTCACAGACTTACTTTGCTTTTCCTCTTTGTCTAGTTTATATTACTTTGTCAGATTTAAAATAATAAGTTAATGGTGGAAGGGATAAAAGAATACTTTTTTCTACATCCCACAAACATGTCTTATTTATTAGTAGCAGCCCTGTTTTAACCAGTTCAGGGTACTCAGGAATAAAATCAGATTTTATCCATATTATAAAGAAGATAAACTAGTTTTAAATGGTAAGTTTCTCTTGCAATAAAAATGCATTTTATTTGGGTTGTGTTTGACTTAATTTAAAACCTACTTTATGTACATTTTATTTCTTAAAGAGAAAAATGAAAATATTCAACTTTGTTTAGTGGTACTGTAGACAAACTATAATGTCATTAATAATTTAGTTGACTTTACTATTTGTTTGATTAGACTTATTTGATGACATCCCATTTTACAAAACTATATATAAATATCAATTTTATGGCCCTTAAAGGATTTTTTAGAGTGGGATTTGTCCATTTCTGTGATTATCCAGATTAACAATATAATTCTCTTTTAGTAAAATTCTCATGACCTCTCCTAACTACGTATCAATACTTGTCTTCCATTCTGAAAAGCTATACCTTATGCTCAGATTTTTCTAACAATTCTCAACTTTTACTTTCTGCTAAACTCCTATTGGCTTAATTATTTGGGTGAAAAATCTGGTCTAACTGGTTCTGTCCAAGGTGCTTTGCTGACCACTTGACCTATCTAAATAATTGCTCTTTTTCCCGTTTCAAAGGATTCGGCTTTTGTTACCATAGAGATGCATTGGTACTAAAAGCAAAAACAAAAACATACATTTAAAAAAATAAAAACTCAAAAGTAAAACAATAAGTCACCTACCTGAAATCCAGCTTGGAAAAAACGTTTTATAAGAAAATGTGCCATTTAAAAAATCTTTCAGTGTGAGTGCTCTTGTTGTATTTTCTTCAGAGTTATGATCTTTGGGGGAAGAGGAAACACATTACTACTAAAAAGAAGATTAATAACTCAAATAAATTCTAAGCCTCTCTCATCTGTTCTTTCACATGTAATGAAAAAAAAATCTGCCGTTTGCAAAACACTTGTTTAATTCCTGTCTTAATAGCTATTATAAGTATTATCTCCTTTTTTATAGACAGGGTAAACGAAGCTTGGACAGGTGGTCAGATTGCCCGGAAGGGAAACTGGTGGGAAAATGTTGAAGAGTATGAAGGGTGTGGGGGAGAGCGTGACCGAGCAGCAGGGACATTATTCTTCAGTCAGTGAAGAGTTGTCAGAGGTTTTTGAGAAGGAAAGTGAAATGAGGTTCCAACGCCTCTAAACCTTGCAAAGCTGGGATTGAAGACCATGTGAGTTTGACTAAAAACCTAGCCTCTTAAGCACTTTCCTGGATTTCCTCACACACAGCTTGTCTTGGATTTCTACTGACTTAGCAATGATGTAGTTTAGCATCCCTGTTGGTCAGATGAGATCAGCCAGAATCTTTACCTTCAGAAATCTCAAAAGAGGCATGAATTAATAGCAATAATTGCTCATCCTGACTATGGATTGTTGTAAACAAAAACTGGACCAGAAGAAAAGAAAACCATATCATCTACACAAATAATCTCAGACGTTCCAAGAGTGGAGGTTTGCCATACAAAAGCCAACCTAATGTAGGTTATAACCATAAGCAGATTTCACCCATGTTTAAATCCTCCAAACCAACTGTGTTTTTCAAACATGACTATTCTCAGATCCCTGAAACAGTCAGATATGCCGAGTGGATGGTAATCAACTTCCAACCTCCTTCATGTCCGTATCGTCCTTCTCTGTCCCTCCCTCTGTATGCCTTCTCCATCACTCGCAGAACCAAAACTTGGAGAAAGATCCTATACCTTGAAAAGACTATAAATCTGGTGTTTGCCCATGTAGAAAATGAAACTGTTGAAGATGAGAGTTTTATCTTCCTACTAAACTCTTCCATAGCTTTCCATGACTCTTAGGGTAAAGGCCAACGATGCCCTGGTGTGGATGACCTCACCCCTCAGCTCCTTCTTGCTGTCCTCCCACTGTTTTCTAGACTCCAAATGTGCTGGGCCGTCTGTTCCTCACATACTCGTTTCTTTCTCCAGACCTTTGGCATTTCTTTCTAAACCCTCTCCGCTTCTTCTATTCCGCCTCCAGTACTCAATGTAAGGGCCCTTTCTCTGGGAAGGCCCTGGTTTAGGGCTGGCTCAGTTGTTTCCCATTGCTGTAGGCCATGTTACTGTCTTTAAGAGCATTTGTCTTTGTGACTATGTATGTATTTGAGTGACTATTTTATTCATAATTCTCCACTTCCCTCTGTAGTCTTGAAACAGCCACCATAAAGCTGGAAACTATATGTGCTTAGTTTTATTCATCATCACATCCCTAGCGACTAGCACATAATAGGCATTTAATAAATACTTATTGAATGAATGAAAGGACGGATGAAAGGATGGATGACTGATGGGATAGATGGATGGGGTCTCTGCCCTCTTCGTTTCAAAATGATTCCACTGCTAATTTCCTGCATGTCTTTAGTAAGTCAGTCTCTGGCATCATGGCTTTCTCACCTGTGATATAAAGGACTGGACTAGAAAATGTGGATAATACCTTCTACCACATTAGATTTTAAAATTTGAGACTCAACATGCTCTATTAGCCTTGTAATTATGTAAATGTACTGTCATGTGATAAAAACCAACTGACCAACTGGATAGTAGCATCTTCTGCTATTTTCCCTGATTAACACTGATGTATGTGTGTCCCACACAATTGATTAGGACCATGCATTGTTTTCTTAATTTATTAAAAATTACTCTGGTGGCTATAAGAACACAAGTGACTGGTGAGCCCCTCTGTAACCAGACAGTAAATACTTAATAATATTAGCTTATTCTATATTTTAAAACGATCATCTTCTTACCTTCTTTTTGCATCCTAAGATTGTACGTGCCATATGATTATTTATAATAAAAGTTATTCTATTTAATGAAATAGTCTTGAGCAAAATTCATGCCACTGGTTTTATATTCTCAGTCAATGAATAAAAGACCATTTTACTGCAATAGCATAGGAATAATTGCTAAGCATTTTAATTAAATTTTATTTAGCTCTCCTAAGAGCAAATTGCAATCTGTTTCTAATGCAGCCAAGGGGAAATTCTGGCAATGTTATTAGCAGTGAAAATTATTTTCCTTTTGCAATAAATTTAATTTGTGTCTATATAATCTGAAACATAAAGATACCAAACTTAGTGAATCCCTTTACTGTGAATACCAAAAAGCCCAGACAATTACTTTATTGAAAACACAAATAAAACCTTTTTGATGGCCCTTGCCAGGTGGCTCAGTTGGTTAGAGTGTTGTCCCCATAAGCCAAGATTGAGAATTCAATCTCCAGTCAGGACACATACAAGAAGCAAACAATAAATGAATAAATAAGTGGAACAACAAATCTCTCTCTCTCTCTCTCTCTCTCTCCCCCTCTCTCTCTCTTCTCCCCCTTCCTCTCTCTCTCTAAAATCAATAAAAAATTTTTGTTTAAACTTTTAAAAATAATAATTCAATAAATAAATATAACTGTAGAGATGTCTTTTTTGTCTAGCATAAATAATGCTCTGATCATAGCTAATGACATGTAATAGATTTTCCTATTTAAGTTTACTTGCATATAATTTTGCATACTTGCAATTATGCTTAACTGACAAGTTCTTAGCTAAAATTAATCTTCATTTTTTATAGAAAGTTAAATTAAGTGTGTTAATTCAAGTAAAAATTTTGGCTCTATGCTTGGCACATGATAAGCAGTCAATACATGTCAACTTTTGCTGTTACCATAGCTTATTAGTATTCTTCAAATAGACATTTCCAATTAGTGTTTCCCAAGCTAATTTGACCAATGAGGCATTTTTGTTTTTATTTTTGAATATCTACTAAAATCATAGTCTAGGAAAAAAGCAGTTTCAGATTAGGCTATTAGTATATATAATTAATATTTACTTTTCAGTTATACTTGGAACATTTTGGTCATCCTATGGCTTTATAACTGAAATATCACAATTACAATAATAAATATAGTTAGTATTAATATTATATACATGGAGAGATAAATTTATAAAGACAGTAGTTTAAAATCATTTTTTAAATACCTGCTCCTGCTCATTTTCATTTTCATATCATGAATAAGTACGTTGGTCCTTATCAGATTTTTCAAAAATATTTCAAGGTTTAGTTATTTACTCTTTTATAATATCTAATTTACATTATCCAGGAAAGTTACAAGAGAGTATATTTCATATTACTTCCTAGTTAGTAATTTATTTTCAATGTGTTCATAGTAGCTGTAAATGCCAATAATCTATACAGAGAATTTAGCATATTTCACGTTATGACTCAGATTATCTGTATAGGAATTTTAATCACATATTAATTGCACTACTAATTACCATGGTGATAATGAGCCCCACCAGCATCCAAGAAGTAAAAAGTAGACATGCAGAAAATATATCCCGAGTGCCAGCTATACTTATGCGGAAACAGGGTTCATGAGCAGACTTGGGGTAGGTGAGTGCTCCTAATCTCACACGGGTCAGGCGAGGCTCAGAAGGCATGATGATGCTGGGGCCTGACTGGGCTCAGAATGATACCCAATCAAATGGGAAGAATTTAAGTTAGTCATTTTCCTCTTTCTACTGAAAATGACCACACGCTCATAAATGTGATGAAGTAATGTGTCTGCTCTGACATGTTGCATTAGGACACAAATTCAGAGTTACAAAACATAAAGGTTACTTCAAATGTAACATTTACTTAATGTTTCACTACGCTATCAATGCTGACCCCTACTATCAGAAGAAATGACCTACCATTGGGCTCTATGAAAATGCTATTGGCTTCTTCCTATCTTAGCACTTAGCTCAACTTACTGAAAATAAACACTTTTGTTTCTATATTTATGTGAATTGTATAAGCCGTAGGGCTTTATCCATGAGAACAGAGTCTCTGTTTCACTGTCTCACTAGTGTATGCCCAGGGGTGTCCAGAAAGTATCCAGCCACATACTATGTCACATAGAGACATTTATTAGAGGTACAAGAAACATCGTACATAGGACAGTGACGCCTCAGTCCCCTTCAAAGTAGGCACCTTGGAACCTCATTTAATTCTCCCCATCACCATCTGCTCTCCCACTGTACTTACCTGAATCTCATCAATGGTCTGAAATCTTTTCCCTTTCAAAGGTGATTTTAGTTTGGGGGAAAGCCAGAAGTCACAGGGTGCCATATCTGGGTTGTAGGGGGGCTGAGTCAGCTGGGTGATTTGATGTTTTGCAAAAAAGCTCTACGTGCGATGTGATGCATGAGGGAGCACATTATCATGATGAAGTTGCCAATCACCAGTTGCCCATAGCCGCGGCCTTCTGAATGTTCAAGCATAATGCAAAATTTGATGCATGTTTGTTGCTCTCCTCCCTCGGTCATTTTGAATGTGGCAGCCGCACAGTACACGTGATCACTCATAAGCATCTACCACCCCCACTAACTAGTACAGTGAAGTCGTCATTGTTCATACATGCACATTCCAGTCCATGTGCATGCCAGGTTACATTAATGTTGCACAAACCATTCTTGTCTTTTTCCAGACAGACCTCATATAGTGGGAGCAAGATAAGTATTTGAATGAAAAAATAAATCAACCTGACAGATTTTATGTTAAGTTGTTTTCACTAATTGTTCCCCAAATATATACCTGCCCTAACTCTATACTTTCATGTCCATGCTGTAAAGTTCATGTATACACTCTTCTACCTACACATGCCCTTATTTAAAAATGTAGCAAAATTTAGTCTTGGATGTCATTTGGAATGCTTGTTTGAAAAACAGATTCTTAGTCTGTACCTTAAACCTAATGATTCAGAATCTCTGGGGATGAGGCCCTGACAGTTTTCGTTTTTACCAATCCCATTAGGAGATTTTCCTGCAAAGAATCCAAATTTAGTGATTTCACTTAATGTACTCAGTGCATTGTCTATCATCGTACTCCTGTGCCTATCATTGGAATTTCCCCTTGCCTATACATTTCTGGTATGTGGGTGAGCATAGCCTGCCTAGCAATCCATACCTCATGGACAGAGACTCCCCATATCTAAGTGTTGATCATGACCTTTAAGGAAAGTTGATGGTCCTTTGTAATGCTTATACCCCTATTTAATCCTCTTGCTCACTGTCTTGTGAGGTTATGCCCAATTGTATTCTTCTTTAAGTGCATTCCCCCTGCTGACTCATGAATAATGAAGACAGGGCAAGGAGAATGAATCTTCCCCAGATTAGATTTAAGCAAGATTGCAGGGAAAACATTGAGGGTCTTTCTTCTAGTGCCTCGACTACATGTATATGTGTGGATAAATCAGCATAAAATGTACCTCCATAGCATCAGCCACACTACATAAGTTCCAATCACCTGAAAAAGATTCCACTAATAATTATTGAATGAATAAATGGATTTTCATGCCCCTTTCCAAGTAATGTTTTAATATTGAATTATAATCTTTTGTTTTCAAGTTTAATTTTGGCATGCATAATTTTTAAACTCTAAATATTTGAGCAGAAGTAGAAATAAATTCTGAAAACATATGTCTCTTCTATATGTAACTGACGCTTACTCGATTAACACTTAATTACTGACAGTGTCCTTACAGTCAATTTTGCCAATCTTTAGCACAGTTCCTCATACAGCACTTAAACACTCTAATTAACTATACTTTAATTATTTGCATTTCAACTTATTAAAGCAAGGCTGAAAATGATTTCAATTATGAATCCAAGAAATTACAAGTCACAGAAACGATTCACAAGTAATGATTCAGTATTCTAATTCTTTCTTTAAACTTTGTGCTTATTCTTCATTAAGATTCTGTTTCTATTTCTGCCATTTAATTTTCTAATCCTGAAAAATTGGGAATAAGTGTCAGAGCAGAGACAACTGACGTTAGCTCTAATATGTACCACAGATTATGGAAGAAAATATGGTTTATTAAAGCGGGTGCACAAATGTGACAAGTCCCTTTGTTCTCATTTTTTGTATTTGCTTCAGAATCGATTCTCAGGAAGCTACATCAAGGAAAGGGACGTGGGTTCCCAGGTGACCACACATGTCTTTCTGCTGGCTCTGCAGAGATACTGTCTATGAGGAGGCATCATCTCCAGATGTCACATCAGGTCATATTTGTTTCTGGAGTGAGCACCACAGGGGCCAATGTAGGAAATATTCACATATGGAATCTTCTACTTAAAAGCTAATATTATATATAGACAAAAGCTGACAACTTGGAAAAAATGGATCTGAGGTGGACTAATACTAAGTACCAATAATAAGTTTTTATAAGTACCAAGTATTCAGGGCTCCGTTAAATCCTCCAGCAACTCTCTGAGACACATACTGTTTTAACTCCCTTTTACATGTTAGGGCATAGAAATGAGAGAGGCAAAGCAACTTGTCTAAAACATAACAGAACTGGGGTCTAAATCCAGCTCCATCCAAGTTTAGAGGTGGACGCTCTATCATTATACTATTACTTAAAGGGAAAAACCATGTGTCATAAAACAACAGTAACAACAACACCACAAGCCAAATAAAAACAAAGTTAAGGGCCAAGCAACGCATACGGTGAGGGGTAGAATAATTTAGTCCTCAAAATGTAGGCTCACTGAGTCTCCTTTGCCAGCTCACTTTCCTCTAGTCTCTGCATTTAATTTTCGTGTGGCTCATATGGGTGTTATTGGGGCCTGAGGAAGAGTCACTTTCCTTACACACTTCATGCTCCCAGGGTTTTCCATTACGTATCTCCAGGCTGATTCACCCCCACCACCACTGCTTCACATGACCCCCACTGGACTTCTCTGAATTCCAGACCTGTATATTGAACTTCTTCCTTATTACCTCCACTTGCATATCTTATAAGCACTCCAAAATCATTTTATATAAAGCAAAGAAGCAAAAAATTCCATGCTGCCCATGCAGATTTCTCCAAGTCAATAGTACTATCATGCATATAGTTCCTCAAATCAAATACCTAGGAGTAATCCTTGACCTCCCTCTTTCCTTTCTGTCTTTTGTCCAACACCCAGGCCCAACAGCTCTATCTCCAGAATCTCTGTGTCCTGTCTGCTTTTCTCTATTTCTACTGCACCTTTAAGGCCCACGCACTTCTCACCAGGCAGGCTGTAATGGATGCCTAATGCTTCACCTAGTATTTTATTGTGGTTTTGATTTACATTTTCCTAATGACTAATGATGTTGAGCATCTTTTAATGTGCTTATTGGATATTTGTGTATCTGCTTTGGGGAAACATCTATCTTTTGTCCATTTCTATATTGGGTTATTTGCCTTTTTAATAATTATTTATAAGAGAAGGGGCTAGCAAAGGAACACAAATAAAAGACTCACAGGCATGGACAATGCAGGTGATTGACTATGGGAAGGGGGACGGGGTCGGGGTGAGCAAGGGGAAAAAAGGAGAGACAACTGTAACTGAACAACAATAAATTTTCTTTAAAAAGAGTTCTTTATATATTCTGGATGCCTATATTCCCATTTTGAGGGTTTGACTTTCTTGATGGTATCCTTTGCAAACTAAAAGTGTTAAATTTCAATGAAGTCCAGCCCTGGCTGGTGTGGCTCAGTGGATTTAGCATGGGCCTGTGAACCAAAGGGTCATGCTTTTGATTCCCAGTCAGGGCACATGCCTGGGTTGCAGGCCAGGTCCCCAATAGGGGGTGCGCAAGAGGCAACCACACATTGATATTTCTCTCCTTCTCTTTCTCCCTCCCTTCCCCTTTGTCTAAAAAATAAATAAATAAAATAAAATAAATAAAATTTAATGATGTCCAGTTTATGTTCTTTTACATTTCTTGCTTGTGCTTTTGGTCATATACAAGAAACCGCTGCCTATACCCTTTGACACATGATTTATTCCTATGTTTTGTTTTAAGAGCTTTACAGTTTGAGCTGTTACAGTTAGATCTTTGATCCATTTTTTAGTTAATTTTTATGCATGATGTGAAAAAGGGAGTCCAACATCATTTTTTGCAGGTGAATGTCTGGTTGTCCCAGTACCATTTGTTGAAGAGACTTTCCCCATTACGTTGTTATGGCACCCTACTGAAAATCAGTTAGCCATAAATGTAAGGCTCTATTTCTAGACTCTCAATTCTCTTTCATTAATCTATATAGGTATCCTTTCATCAGTACCACACTGTTTTTATGTAAACATTATAGTAAGTTTGGAAATAAGTGTGATTTCTCAAACTTCTTTCTTTTTCAGGATAGCTATTCTGTGTCCCTTGTGTTTCCATGTGAATTTAAGGACCAACTTGTAAATTTCAACAAAAAAGTCATCTAGGATTTGGTTATAGATATATATGGGGAGTATTGCCATCTTAAAAATATTAAATTTTTGATCCATAAACATAGAATTTCCATTTATGTAGACATTGTGTATTGTTTATTGCTAACATATAGAAATATGACTGACTTCTATATATTGATCTTATGTCCTGCAATTTTTCTGAACTTGTCTATTAGTTCTAATAGCTTTTAGTAAATTCCTTAGGATTTTCTATAAATAAGATTATATCATCTACAAACAGAAGTAGTTTTACTTCTTCCTTTCCAGTCTGAATACTTTTTATTTCTTTTCCTTACCTAACTGTCCTGGTTAACACTACCAATAAAACATTAAACAGAAGTAGTGAGAACAGATATGCAGTCTGGTTCTTGACCTCAGGAGATAATACAGAATCTTTCACCAGTAGGATGTCAGCTGTGTATTTTTTGTGGACGCCTTTTATCAGATAGAGGAAATTTGTCCTATTTCTAGTCCAATGAGTTTTTAATAACGAAAGGGAGGTGGATTTTGTTAAATTCTTTTTCTGTGCCTATTTAGATAATTGTGTGCTGTTTGTCCTTTTTTCTTATTAATATGATTTATTATAGTAATTGATTTTGGGGCGTTGAGCCAACCTTGTATGCTTTGGATAAATCCCACTTGGTTTTGGTGTATAATTCTTTGTATATATTGCTGGATTTGGTTTGTTAGTGTTTCACTGAGAATTTTTCCATCTATACTCATAGGAGATGTTGGTCTGTAACTAGTATTGGTCTATAACTTCTTTTCTTGTGACATCTTTGTGTTATTTTGGTATCACAGTAATACTGGCCTTATAGAATGAGTTGAAAAATATTCTCTTTTCTTCTATTTTTTGGAAGAGTTTGTGAAGGATCAGTAACAATTTTTCCTTGAATGTTTGGTAGAGTTTACCAGTGAAACCATAGAGTCTGATGTTATCTTTTTTTGTTGGGTAGGGGGCAGAGTTTTTAGATCACTAAATTGATCTCTGTAGTTGTTATAGTTCTATGCAGGTTTTCTATTTATTCTTCAGTAAATCATGGTAGTTTGTATATATTTGGAAATTTGTCTGTTTCATGTAAGTTATCTGATTTTTGACAGATAGTCTTTCTATTCTGTCCTTTTAAAGAGTCCTATCACATCTGTTTTTCTACCAAGTATAAAATCATAATTTGTATGAAAAGTTTAATTTAGACACTAAGAAATCCTATTCTAGTTATTATTAATGGAAATAAAGGTAAAAATTATGTTATTTTATTTATGCTACATAATTTTTGTTAGTTCACCAGGCTACTAACATGATCAATAAGTTCTTTGCTCTACTTAAAATGGGCAATATATTTTAAATAGGCTAATTAGTATTTGATTATCATATGAAAACAATCACTTCAATTTGTGCCCACGGTGTTAGTTATCGCTATATTTTAAAGCTCTCTATGACTGCCTTTATTTCTTAAGAACTTTTAGCTCTGATTCCACACCCCTGATTTGAGCTTTAGGACGTATTTTTCTTAAGGTGCATCTATGTCTAGATATTCTTCTGTAAATTGTAACACAATTTACTTTGGAAAACAAAGACAAGTAAACTCCTCTGCATTATGGAAATCATCCAAAGATTTGGATTATTTCCTAAATTATTTAGAATTTGACAAAACTCAAAGAATGTTTGCCAATATTTATCTTCTGTGATTTTAAAACCAAGTGCAAGTTAAAGAAATATAATCCGATTTATTTAACTTCAACTCAAAAGCTCTTTTATGTTCATGAACTTTGTAAACCCTTTAGACTTTCCTTATTTCCTTCAAAAGAACAGTGAATAAATAAGCTTAAAACTCTTAAAATGTTTGAGGGAGTCTGTTTCACAGTTCTAAATGTTGATACTTGGAAAATTTCAAGCCTTAAAAAAAATTCACTTCTCCTTTGAAGATGATGTCATCTCACATATATTTTATTTTATAAAAAAAGTTTGTTGAGGTTAGAGTAGTAGTAATAGTAACAATAATACTAATAACAATGGATTTCTGCCTAAAACACAAACATTCTAAATGACATTTCTTCTTACGAAATATTGTTTTCTATCTAAATTGTTTGTGAGTTCATATATCTCTTAAAATAAATCATATAAAGCATTACTTAGCTAAGTAAGCAATCACTATAATTTATATACAGGTTGGGGCAAAAGTAGGTTTATAGTTGTGAATACACTAAACAGAGTTTATTGTATTATTATCTATTAATTATTATATTATTTTCCATATGAAAACTGTAAACCTACATCTACCCCACCCCGTATATGTCTATAATCATAAACACATATGTATACACACCTTTTCCTGTATTAATTTGTTTACATAATTTTGGCCTAAGAGCTGTCAGTCCCTTTTGTTCCTTGAACTTCCCAAACACGTCTGGCTCCTAGGACCTCGTGCCTGCTCTTCCCTCTGTGGTGAGGTTTTTCTCCACGGCATGGGTCCTCCTTGTCATTAAGGTCTCAGCCCAGATATCTTCCCCAAGAAGCCTTCCTTAAACACCCATGTTATGAACTGAATTGTATCCCGACAAAATTCATAGATTGAAGCTGTGACCCTCACTGTGACGGTATTTGGAAATAGAGCCTTTACGCAGGTAATCAAGTTTCCATTACCACAATGGTGGAGCCCTAAGCCGACATACCTGGCGTTTTTGTAAAAAGAGGAAGAGACACCAGGAGTGCACATGCACAGAGAAAGAGGCCCTCTGAGGGCACAGAGAGAAGGCAGCCATCTACAAGCTAAGAAGGAAAGATTTTGCTGACACCAAACCTGTCTCTACCTTGATCTTGGACTTCTAGCCTCCAGAACTCTGAGAAATAAGTTTCTGTTGTTTAAGCTCTCCAGCCTGTGGTGCTTTGTAATGGTAGCTGTTAGATATCTAACACAACCTCCCTTCAGTTGTTCTTGATGGTACTTTTAAGAATTTGAAATATTCTATTAATTTGTTTGTTTACTTGTCTATTATCGAACTATTCTTTCTTAAGGGTAGAGACTTTGTCATTCATGCTCTAGACCAGTGGCTGATATTTGCTAGGTATTTAATACATAGTTGTTGGACAAATAGGCAGTGTCCGAGAGCCACAATGGATGGGCCATCGTGGATCACGGATGACTGCGAGACACTAATCTCAGTTTTTTTCATATTCAGTGGTTAGTTATTTTTAACCCCAGCAGGTATTGTGTACTCTTTTTTTTAGTCCAAGGGTTAAAAGTCCAGCATTCACAGATGCCAGGCAGATGTTGAAATGAATATGGTGTCACGGGCACAATGAAGTGGAAAGTTGTGGGGTGTGTGGCAGACTGGAGAAAGCGTTTTCTGCGTAAAGACACCTGCTTCCCAGCTATTACCATAGGCCCAATGCTGCCAGTCTAATATTTAAAGAGATGCCAGAAATCTAAATTTTTATATGAATTCTGACTTTTAAAGGTTGGAGACTAATACAGGGTTTTGTAAAACACAGCAGGCCCCAAACAGCAACAGGAAGAGGAAAAGTGGGAAAAGGTAGGCAGGACGTCAGGGAAACCTGAGGCCAGACGAAGCAGCTCTCGTTCCCTGAGCGGAACTGGAGGCAGTGCCTGGGAGGCAGTCCCACTGCTCCCCGCTGCGCTGCCCCCTCTTTCTCTCTTTCACTCACCTTTATTCCCCATGCCACCCCCCAGTTCCCTTTATCTTTTCCTTTATTCTCTTTTCTTTTTGCTTCAGAACTGCCTATGTCTCTTTTGAGTGCCTTGCACACAAAAGTTTCTGAAAAATTAATTTGCTGTTTTTGATCCAAGGAGGTGGGAAACAGGAACAGGGATGATACCCAAGAATAAAGACCACCCCCACCCCACCTCTCAGAATTAAGAATATTGTTGAAATTGAAATATATCAGACAGAAGGGCCTGGTTGTCATCTTTGTATGGATAAGTATGTGAAGATGAAGAACATGGTAAAATTCTAGCCATCACTTATTAAGTAGCTACTGCATGTTAGAAATTGTAGAAAAATAATAGCTGACATTTATTGTTGCTCATCACCATGTGAGAAACTGAATATAAATTCAAAGAGAGAGCAGATAACTCTTACATATTCTTTCACAAATGAATTTCACAAAGGCAGGTCCAAGAATTCAGAAACTGTAAATCATGAAGCAAGATCTTATAGAATCTACTTTGGAAATTCTGTAGCCTCTATCACTTTCCAATTTTAGCTTTCTGTTTATTTGGTTTTTGTCACTGTCATCTCTGTAAATCTCTGTAAACGAGGCCTGCGTGTTTCTCTTTGGGGCTGACGAAACGGAGGGGAGGGTGTGGAGCTCAGTGCCCATTCTCCACCTGGTTGTGTCTTCGCACAGGGAGGGCAAGGTATTTGGGAAGATGAGAGAATGTGAACAGAGGCAGAAGAAGAGGAAAGGAGTCAGTTGAAGGAGAGTAGATGGAGGCCAAGGATCACAGCCTGGGACGAAAGGGTAGACACCCATATGTGATTTTCATTGGCTAAAACTTAAAATGGGAAATTTTGAAAGTTTCAAAAAAAAGTTGCCCCTTATTTTTATTACTATGTGAGTAATCTAAATGGATCTTTCTCATTTCACCACTATATTCTTCTATTCTTAAAGTTCTGCCTAGATTCTTCACGGCTCTTTGGATCCTGAAGCTGGTGTTCCTGAGACCCTCTCTCTCCGTGGAAAAGCCCCTATCTCTTCTTTCACTTAGACCTGCTGGGGAAATTCTGGTCTCCTATTTGTGGTGAAGACCACGCCTATCTTCTGTATTCTCACCCTAACTTTCAGAGGGAAATCTGGACTGCTGCACCTTCGTTTCCTCAACAACTGGCACAATATAGGCACTTAATCAGTGGGACTTAATTCCTTAATATATAAACAAATGAATGTTTCTGAAGTGTGTGTCTTTAAGTTTCTTAAGAGAAGACTGATTTTATGTTAGTACAAAATCCTGGGTGAAGAATACAAGGGCATCTAAGGAAAATGTGAGGTAATAGAATTTCTGAGCAAGCTTGAGTAGGCCAACTAGAAGCTTCCTTGGCTTCGAATTCTCTGTTCCCCCTCCTTCCTCCTTCCCTTCTCCTGCCTTGTCACCTTAGATTCTGTTCTCATCAGGCACTGGGCAGTTGTGAGAGTGAGAACTGGACCTGGAGCTCTGGACTAAGGATGATTGAGGGAGCGATGTGGGAAGAAGGAGGGAAGTTAGAGGACCCACTTAACATTGGGGCTGCCTAGACCACTGACTGGCGGGAAGGAGGCTTCAACCCTGGTCACGTTCAGGAAAGTCGGCGAGTGCAAAGTCCCCTATACAGGTCTTAAGTGACATTCTGAGAAGTTCTCCGGCCAATTTAGAGTAGAAAGAGAATGACATTATGGACAAAAAAGATATAGTTCTCAGCTTCTTAATAATTTTTTTTGTTTCTGAATGGGCAATAAAATTTCTCCTGAAGTTTCGTTTGATTAGTTCACTCTATCAGGCAATTATTTTGCTCTGATAATTATCCCATTGGTTGAAACAGAAAATTAGGTTTTAAATGACATAAAATTTTCATAGTATATGTACTTTTATAACATACATTTATGTCCATATTATGCATGTCTAAATTTGGAGAGAAGGTAAGAATTGGGTTTATATATGATTATACAAATATCTATGTGTGTGAATCATTACATATTATTTGTAAATGTATAACTATAGTATATTTCTTATTAGAAATTATTGCTCAAATTCCAAAGTACAAGGGCAAACCATCCTTGCCTGTGGACATGGAAGCAGGTTCACAATTTAGTCCATATACTTTTGTCCTCCGACTTTATTTCTGAGGGAGGAAAGCATCGACCTCAAGTACGGGGGAGTTCCTTTTAAAGTAAGGAGCTGATTTTGAATGGATTCACGTTCGACAGGTCAATGGGACCTAATCTGTCTCCTGACAATTGCTGTGTGAGGGAAATATGTGGATGCGCACACTGCATCCCAACAGCCTAAAAATAACTGTATGCTAGTGGAGAATGGGAAACGGACTGAAGATTAGCACTGAAGACACAAGCCCATTGCTTTCATCATATTGACTAACCTCTTCCTGTTGTAATTCTGCGAAAATCCCATTAGTACATTAAATTTTTCAAAATATTTTCTGTATTTTAATTTTTTAAGGCAATGGATCATTTAGCTAAAGGTTTGTCATTGATTTTCCTTTATTGACAGTTAACTTTTAACCAAAAGTATTTCCCACCTTAGCTATTATAAACTTTTAATAGCTTTGCTACAAACTTTTTCCCTTTCCCTAGACCCCAAGTCACAAGACTTGTTATTATTGTATTTTTTGCTCTTTTAGAACTTGAGCTTCTCTTCATAATGGTTTCACAGAAGCCTATTCCTTTTAAGTTGCTGAATAATTTATAGACAAAGTCTTAATATAAATGTAAACTGGTCCACTATTAGTCCATAGTAGCTTCCAACTTTCAGCAAAGGGAGACTAATGTTAACCTAAACCCTTTAAAAAAAAGTTGATCTATCACTAAACATAATGCTCGCTTAATAATATTCAGTGTTCTAATTTGATTGTTCATTGATACTGCATCTTTCAGTTTTTCTACACAGCTGTTCTCAATGTTTCTATTCTAGACTGCCTTCCTAAATTTTTGGAAAGACTCATAATTTAAAAAAAAAACGAACCATGGGTCCAGTTTTCAGTTTTCCATTCATACTCATTTTTACTCTCTATGAGGCAATGCAATAATAAAAAGCAATGTTAAAAATATTGACTTTAAAGACCTGTCATAGCGTATATGTGGGGGGATGGGGATGATACAGAAGAGTGCTTAGTTTTCTCTATTGCTGAAATAATGCTGGAAATCTCTTTCTATTCAGGCCTGAAACTCCTCATTATTTCTGGCTGCACAGGAACATATCTGTGAGCATATCTAAGACTTCTAAGAAATAACACACTTTGGAAAATAAGCACTAAAGGAACGATCAGTCACAAGTGACCGTGTGTTAGTGCATTTTTCAAGGCCGACAGAGCAAATTAGAGAAAAATTCTTACCTCTTGAAGGACGTAAGACAATGCACATCACCAATAAAGCAAGCACAGCGGAGGTGGCAATTCCAAATGCAATTTTTAACCATATCTACATAAAATTAAAATAATTAGATATACACACAGTTTCTGCTGAGTAGTAGAAAAGGCAAGATTTTGTTTATAGCTAAATCTCATTTCGCCTTCCCCACAGAACTTTTCATTGTCTTCCACTGGTCTGGCTATAATTGCTGGAATTTTTCCAATTCCACAAGGACAAATGTTTCTCCAGTATTTAGAACAATCTCCCAATTCCAACCCACTCCAGGAAGTACATACTTACGTACAAATCTTCACCTTCTAAACAACGTAAAACTTTGATCACATTCAATTCTGCCGACTCTCATTCTTTAGCAACACCTGAGTTTGAATATACTCACCTTCATTTTCCAAGATGTTTTTGAAAGTTAGCTAATTCTGACTTCAGAGCATAAGTCACTGGATCTGTGAAAACCGTTGAAAGGAAGCAAGTCTGTCTTCAGAGTTGGAAGCCGAAGCTAGGGCAAGGTTTTTTTCTTTCCACGGACTTTTCAATACCGTGCCAAATTTCAAAAGATTTCTGTAAAATTAGAAACAGATTTTAGGGGCGTTCTTGGCCTTGAAATGAACTGTGAGTGGCTCAAGGGAGATTTTACAGCCTTCTCATCCTTGTAAATTCTACACCAACATCTGCTTACGTTGACATACAGAGGTTTTTAACTTTTTTTTTTAAACAAGTTTAGTTTTATGTTTCATTTTCTTCGAAAAATCTCTCACTGTTGACTCTGGCAATTTATTGGATTTCGTGTAACTTTTCTATTTGCTACCAAAATAAGAATTTAAAAGTAATACAAACTTTCAGGTATTTTGGTGAGAGGAAGAAAATTAAAGTCACGGAAGATTTTGTGAGAAATGTACCAGATAACTGCACTTTTTTCTTCCTCTGAGAGATCGTGAGGTACTGCAGACAGAAATGTTTTTCCTTCAGCACAATTTCTTTGTCCATGTAGCACCATATGCACTTTCAGTAAATACAGAAGTTTAAAAATTCAACTGTCTAAACCCACGACTGCTTTCCTTTAGAGAAATAAAATGCCATCTGGTGAAATTTAGTATGGGTTAGGTGTGTATGCACAGGCCAGAAAGATGGAAAGATCAGCAAGAATAATTTACCAGCAGACCTTTGGAAGAATGGAAATGGCTTTGCAAACGTGGTATTTTTGCTTCCATTTCAGAATATCTTCTGAGAGAGAGAGGACCATTTTGCAATTATAAAACCTTTAAAATAAATACAAAAACATTTGAAAATAGAAGGAAGTCTTATGTACAATTTCATTGTGGGTAAATCCACATAATTTGAAAGCAATTGGTCAACTCGACAGGTCAGTAAAATGGGTGACTGCAGTTTCCGTGGACAGTGGCTGTGGCTCCACATAAATACAGGCGTTGACCTACTGTGTCTTCAGTTTTTCCACTAATAGTTTTCTTCTTTGGAAGTGTATAATGTTCTCAGCCTGACTAAAACAAGCTTCAGGGTGACCTTTCATGAACTGCTCACGGAAGATAAGGAGGAAATGTTACTGAAGTCTGCCGCTGTTTGCCTTTGTCTACTGGTCTGGCTATCACGGGAGGCTTCCTCCAGCGAACGGCAGGATGGGTGCTTGTGAAATTCCTCTCAGACGTTCTCCAGACAGCCCTCCCTGCATTCCAGCCTTATGAAAATTCTGTTGAGGAAAATGAGTCACTAAGCACTTACTGGCAGAGAAGTGTCGCCACCCTGCTTCCAGAAGAGGCCCCCTCCTTTGCAGTCGATGTGGCCAGCTCTTTACAAACTGAAACAATCAGTGAAAGAAATAGCCAAGTTATGCTACACACTTGTAGGCATCTCCACGTGATTGTAAGATATTCAAATCTAAGACAAAAGCCACCGGCCAGGTTCCAAAGGAACTGCCCCCATGTGGGTCCCCTCAGATTGGCTGCTACCCCTGGAAAATTCACACAGCATGTTCTCAGAAGTTCTGGCCCAGCCTGCCAAAGCCCCACAGTCCACAAGTACTTTTTAGTGAGTTGTTTCCAAGACTGTATGCCATGAAAAAAATTGACTGTAATAAATGATTAAGATGTAATTAAAATGGATACTATTTGTTTTGGCAATAAAAAATGCACAGACATGGGACTGGTCTGTGCACCACACAGGATTGCAGCCACGTGTGGGCACCCACAGGGCATCCACAGGAGACTCACTGAACAGGCCCCACGAAGAGATGGAGATGCTTTAAGAGAGACGAGTTTAAGTTGAAATTATGAACCTAAAATATGTTTATTTAGTTTGGTGTTTTTGGTTTTTTTTTTGAAGTTTGGGTGATTCAAATGGCAACTTAGTGTTATGACCTGTTTTAAGAAAAACGAAACTGACTATGGAAATAAAGATGTCAAGAGCTTTTCCATTTGATTTCTCAGATTTAACAATATATTGCTTATAGCAAAGCTACACATCTCCAACCTTTTGAGATAATGTCTAAGTGTTCCAATATTTCTCTAAACAGGGCTTACTGCAAAAATTTGGATTCTTTTCTATTAGAACATCCTTACTGGCTTTTTCTCCTTTTAGAGTCAAAATGAAAATGCTAGCACTTTTTTGAAAAATAAGGAAACTGACTGCTATTTTTATTTTACATGGTTAACATCCAGTCAATACTTTTGTTGGGAAAAAAATTTTTAAAAGTCTCCATCTGCGTCCTCAGAGAGCTTATATTCTTGGACCGGCATGGCACGTAAGTTCTGACATAATGTTTTTTCCCTTCCTGGGGCTCTTGCTGAGAATAAGCCTGGAGCTGGGTTTGCGCTTAGCAGGAAAGAGGGCCTCGACTGGTCAGCGCTTTCCGTATGGACCCAGGAAGAGGTACAGAAAGTACACACAGCACGTATTTGTGATCCTTAACTCAAGTGTAATTTTTGTCAAGCCTGGAGCTTTTCTCAGAAAGCAACTGTGTATCCATTAGAATGCTACAAAAATGGAAAGTACGACTTTGGCCTGTAAAAATTAAGAGCAAGAATTAGGATAGTAGATGCTCATATGAGTGTTTTCCAAACATTATAAGGCTCAGTTTGGAATATGACTACATGCTGGCTAAGTTAGCTAAAACATAAATCCTTAACTTTCTAAGAGAGATTTCTAGAACTATTTAGTAATAGCCATTGTAGGTCTGCCAAAAATCATTTTTATTTATTTGTTTATCCAGAAAACACATTCCTAAAGTGTTAAGGTAAGACCATGCTGCGAGCATAAATAAAGATGTCGTCTTTTTATTTGGGAGTAGGGAGATGATAAAAAAAAAAAGAAGGATGCATTTATCTGCCGAAAGCTAAGACATTATATAAGGACAAGTGGTAGGTAAGGGGTAAGAAGGCAGGAGTGGAGCCAACATAAGTTTTGATTTTATACTCTTTAAAATAAGACTTTGCTCCTCAGAAGGCCATATCTACGCTTTTAATTCCTCAGATTCAATAAACATTTCCTGTTTACTATTATACATTAAGGACTTTAATACATTATTTCACTTAATGTATTCATCCATCATGTATTTCATTCATTCCAAAACGCACTTTACTGATTAGGAAATGGAACCTAGGAAAATGTAGGTAACTTGCCCAAGATGGCAACATGAGCCAGTGCTATTGTATTATGTTGTTTCTTTCTGAGACTAATTTCAAAGTAATTAGCATCTTCTAAGAAAGTGTTGGTTGACATCTCACTGATTTTCTGTTGAGAGACATGTTCAGGCTGCGATGGCAGAATCATCAGCACCAGAACAACATGCCCCACCCAGCTGTCTCAGAAGTTCACAGTCTCACTCTAGAGGGATGGCGTCCAAAATATTAACTTAGAATTTTGTTAGAATCTGGGTCAGAAATCAGAGCAATTACAACATGCCTGCATTTTAAAGATCTTCCTCTGGGAACTAGTTTGAACTAAGATATCCATCGGAATACTCATCATCAAAGAGATTTTTAGATCCAAGCCAGGAAGAGTCCTAAGGTCTTCAAAGCACATAATGACTATCATATATTCATAATGGACCTGGGAGAAGTAGCACAACATGGCGTCAGTGAAAAAAGATGCAGTTTAAAGCACTGATTGAATCTGGTGTGTTCTCTCAAACTACAATTGTTCCATAAGTGAGAATATGAGGCAACCTGCTCTCCAGTTTGTAATTGGTACCTTCCACCTAAATAAATATTATAATTAGATGTCATTGGTTCATTATCCTATAAGAATTAAGGCAACTTGGCTTTGGAGGTGCAGAGAGTTAAATATCAAAGATGTATCTGAAAAGAAACATTAGAGAAAAAACTTACTTCTTTGGGTGTCTCAATGTAATTTAAAAATGCAAATATAACATCTCTTTAGAAGTGGTTTATCAGTAGGAAGAGTGATTAAATAGTATAAAATGACTGTGTCAGGGCCTTCTATATTTTGATATAATTCATTAAACCACAGTGCTATTTTACTCATATTTTTAGATTAGAAAATACTATTACTACTAGCTAATGTTTACTGAACACTTCTATTGAGCCGGACATTTTTTCTCAGCACTTTACCCATGCTACCTCACTTTATCCTCAGCACATCAGTACTATTATTATCTTCATGACCATGTGCTCATGAGTGGCTAGTAGAGATGGCACATGAACCCAGGCAGCCTTATTCTATATCACAACTTGATTGGTCTGTGTTTTGGGTTCTGACAAGAGGGTATATACCAGTGGAGTGAAAGGATGTATAATCGAGGCTGGATCTAGGAGGAGATGGAACAAAAGGAAGAAATTTGATGGACTACTAGATGCCTTGAAGCATCAAAAAGCATGTGCTGTACCAGTAACTGTGTGAGAGGGTGCAAAGTAAAAAAAAGGTGATACCAGAAAAAAGCAGTCATCAGTTTAAGATTTCAGTGCAAGGACAAAGGTGTGGATGTAAGAAATGAGCGACTAAGGTAGAAGAAAGAAGTGAAGGAGTAGCTAGGGTGTCGTTTGGGATGCCTGGCAAATTATGACGATACTTAAGGGGGGTGGAGAAAGTACTCTGAATCGCATTCTAATCTCTTTTTAAAAGAGGTGGAGAGATTTCCAGTTCAAGATGGTAGACTAAACTTACACATCATTGCTTTGCTTTCTGAAACTCCATTATGATTACTGTAAGTGGAGGGGAAGGGTAAGACAGAGAACAGTGGAGAGAATGGAGAGACTATCATCAGTGGGTGAAGTAGGATGGAAATAACAATCACCTGGAAATAACAACACACCCAAGAAGGAACTTGCATGAAACAATTCATAACTGAGATTACATTGACCACCGATAGTAGGAAA
>PVJI01003883.1:107002-117189 GCA_004026765.1 Micronycteris hirsuta | reverse complement strand
AGCTTACTCATCACTTATGCAACATAAGAGATGATGCATAAAATCTAACAAATTCCTGTTAAATGTGCAGCTGAACATTTAAGGAAGTAAGAGAAACACCAGAAGAAAATTGAGAAGAGGAAATACTAACAGAATCATAAATGTGACTGATACTGGAACTGTAATAGGTGGCAATAAGGATTTTCTGCCATATATATATATATATATATATATATATATATATATTCATAAATAAATTGAAATTGTATGGTCACCAAGAGACAGAAGATGAGGCTTTTGGTTTAGAAGAGCCTGGGAAGAGAAGAAGACTCCAGGCCAACGTATAAAATATTGGTCCTCTGGAAAGACCACATCCTTAGAGAAAATATGACATAATATGACATAAAAATTAAAACAAATATTTATCTTCACATAAAAAGACCACCAAGAAGCTTGACTCCCTTGTCCTTACTCTCAAAAAAAACTAAATAAATAAATAAATAAATAAATAAATAAATAAATAAATAAAAATAAAAATAAAAAAAATGAAAAAAAACCTCTCACCTGGCTGGTGTGGCTTAGTGGACAGAGTGCTAGCCTGCAAACCAAAGGGTCACCAATTCAATTCCTAGTCAGGGCACATTCCTAGGCCAGGTCCCCAGTAGGGAGTGTGCAAGAGGCAACGACACATTGATGTTTCTCTCCCTCTCTTTCTCCCTCCCGTCCCCTCTCAAAATAAATATATAAAATCTTAAAAAAAAACTCTCTTGAGAAAAAAAGCACAATATTAATTAAATAGTGCAATATTGATTAAATATTCAATAGAGAATGAAAGAATGAAACATACTAGACACAGAGGTAAAAATAAATTGAAGAGCTAAAGACAGATTTGAAGAAATTATGTAGAATCTAGCTTAAAAAGATAAAGCCAAAACATGTGAACAGAGTTTAAGAGACACAGAATATAGAAAATATCTTGGCTGGGGTGGTGGGGAGGGGCGAAAAAAAAATATCTTGCCAACATTTGTCCATTTAGTTGTCAAAAAAAATTAGACTAAATGAGTGGAGAAAGAATATTTAATATGAAAATAAGTAAGAATTGTCTACAATGAAAGAAATAGGAAAATCCATAGATTTGGAAATCACAATTAGTATCAAATATATATAATCTGTACTATCCACCTTTAAGCAAATACAAAAGTGAATCTAGAAATCACATGGAAATGCTTTGAACAAAAAGAGAAATAAAAGACAAATTACCTATAATGGAATGAAAAGAAGGCTACAGCAAACTTCAATGTTCTGAGAAAAAGTAACTAGTAGTGCAGAATTCTATACTCAGTAAATGCTTATTTAAGATTAATTGTGGTTGGAATAAATACTTCTCAAACACACAGTAACTAAACCCCCTCTCCAACAGATCCTCAAAGAATTAAATATTTCATATTTTTATTTATATATATTTTTTATTTTTTATTGTTGACACTATTACAAATGTCCCCCATTTATTCCCCTTTTGCCCACCTTTATCCAGCTCCCACCCCCTCCTATGCCCTTCACCCCTGCTATTTTCTGACTCCATGGGTTATGCGTATATGTTATTTGGCTAATCCTTTCCCTACTTTTATCCAGCCCCCACCATCACACTCCTTTCTGAGATCCATCAGTCTAATCCACATATCCATGCTCGTGGTTCTATTTATTAATTTATAAAAGAAATAACTTCCAGGAGTAAAAGAACATTGGAACCCAGAAAGAAGTAAAGAGAAATTAGGAAGAATAGTGAGCAAATAACTTATTAAATATATAGTTGGATTAAAAATATAAGTAGTAATAACTAAAAATAATTGAGTTTAAAAAATAAACTGAGTTTAAAATAGAAGTAAATTGAGTTTAAAACTAAAACACTGTATAGTAATGATGTTAATATTAGCAATGAAAAAGTATTCATACTTATAGTTAAAATAGAGATTAAACAATTAACATCAATATTGTAATCATGAAAGACTGATTCAAAAGTAAGTGAAAACCTGACCACTTCTATAACAAAGAATTGAGTCAATCTGTAGTGATATCTACACATTAGGCTCAAACACCACAAATGCCAAATAAAGACTTAAACTCTACAAAAGAATTCAAGAACAAGATTATTCAATTTTTAAGATGTTCAGAGAATAGAAATAGAAAAAAGTCATCTTTATTTCACAATTTAAATATAATTTGATACTAACATCAAATAGATTATGACAAAGAGAAATTATAGGTACATGTTTTAAACCTAAATAAAATGATACTAAAGTAAATTCAATGACATAGATAACATTCCACAATAATCACATTATGCTTCTTAAAGAATGCAAGAATGTTTTAACATAAAACATTTAGTAATACAATTATTTTTATTAACAGATTAAATGTCAAAACTAGCACCTCAGTAGATACAAACATTAATATAATCCAGCACTAATTGATGAAAACATCTTAGCAATTCAAACTTCTGGTCAAGATGCCAGCACAGATAAACATGGTTTGCCTCCTTGCACAACCACATCAAAATTGCAACTAAAATATAGAACAACCACCACTCAGACGCATCAGAAATCAAGTTGAATGGAAATCTGACAACTACAGAGTTAAAGAAACTACCTCCATCCAAACAGTAGGAGGGGCAGAGAAGCAAAATGTGCTGATCCCACAACCATGTGTGGTAGATATTAATTTGGGAGGCATATCCTGGGAGCAAGGAGTCCCAGCCCCACCAGAGTTCCAGTGCCAGGAAGATAAATCCCTGTAACTTCTGGCTGAAATATATAGGCAGTGATTGAGTTGGTGAAAGAAAGTTCTAGAGTCCCAAGTAGTTTCTCTTAAAGAACCCACACACAGACTTACTCAGACTCCCTCTCTCTGAGGTCCCGCACCAGGGTAGCAGCTTGAAAGGCACCAGTGGCATATAGGGAGAAACAGAAGTGTCTGGCATCAAGGTGAGAGCTCCCACACAGAAAGGTTAGCAGAGGTCACTGTCCCTTTTCTGAACCATGCCCTCCGCAGAGCCACAGAGCAGACAGGTGCCATATCTGAGATTCCATCAACCTGGCTAACACTGTTTGCCCTGTTCTGGTTATCCCCTGAGGCTCCATCCTACCCATCATTCAGCTGTTAACGATGACTTTTCCATATGAATAGCTGGTCATGACTTTATAGGATGCCTACTATATTAGGCCATGCTATTAAGACAGGGAATCATAGCAGCTCTACGTAATACATGGAAACAAACACAGGGAGGCTGCCAAAATGAAGAGACAAAGAGAAATGGTCCAATGAAAGAACAGGTCAAAACTCCAGAAAAAGAGCGAAATAAATTGGACATAAGCGATCTATCAGATGCAGAATTCAAAACACAGGTTATAAGGATGTTCAAGGAACTTAGTGAGGACCACAAAAGCTTAAAAAAGACCCAGTCAGAAATGAAGGGTACACTAATTGAAGTAAAGAACAATTTACAGGAAAACAACAGTAGAGTGGATAAAGCTAAGAACCAAATCAATGATTTGGAATGTAAGTAAGTGAAAGACAACTAATGAGAACAACAAGAAGAAAAAAGAATCCAATAAATGAGGATGGTGTAAACAGCCTCTAGGACAACTTCAAGTATTCCAACATTCACATCATAGGGTTGCCAGATGAAGAGGGATAGCAAGAAATTGGAAACCTATTTGAAAAAATAATGAAAGAAAACTTCCTTAATTTGATGAAGGAAATAGTCATGTAAGTCCAGGAAGCACAGAGTCCCAAAGGAGATGGATGCAAAGAGGCCCACTCCAAGATACACCATAATTAAAATACCAACAGTTAAAGATAAAGACAGAATCTTAAAAGCAGCAAGAGAAAAGCAGTTAGTTACCTATTAGGGAGTTCCCATAAGACTGTCAGCTGATTTCTCAAAAGAAACTTTGTGGGCTAGAAGAAATTGGCAAGAAATATTCAAAGTCATGAAAAGCAGAGACCTACAGCCAAGATTGCTCTACTCAGCAAAGCTATCATTTAGAATCGAAGAACAGATGAAGAGTTTCCCAGACAAGAAAAAACAAAAGGAATTCATCATCACCAAACCACTATTATATGAATTGTTAAAGGGATTTATTTAAGAAAAAGAAGAAAATAAAAACTATGAACAATAAATTGGCAATAAATAACATATCTATCACAATTAAATCTAAAAAACAAACTAAGCAAACAAGAAGAAGAGAGACAAAATCATAGATACAGAGAGCATTTTGATGGTTGCCAGATGGGAGGGAAGGTGTAGGGGAGTGGGCGAAGAGATCAGGAGAGTAAGAAATACAAATATGTAGTTACAGAATAGCCATGGGGATGGAAAGTACCGTATAGGAAATGGAGTAGCCAAAGAACTTACACACAGGACCCATGGACATGAACAATAGGGTGAAGGTTGTCTGAGGCATTGGAGGGTGCTGGGTGAAAGTGGGGCAAAGGGGGGAAAATTTGGACAACTGCAATAGCATAAACAATGAAACATAATTTTTTAAAATCTTATTAGTTCAAGAATAGAAGGGAACTTTCTTAACCTAAGCCCTGTAATAAACATTACCCTTAATGGTGTAATATTAGAATTCTACTTAATTTAGAATTCCATTTAAAATTCCATTTTAACAAGTAACTATTAGAGGAATAAAAAAGAAAAATATTTTCTTTTTATGTGCAGTATCTAATTAGAAAATTCAAGGAAACTGGCCGATGGGATTAAAGACAGTTCTCCTCAAAATATAGCACCTTGCTATATTGAATATTTTAAGGTTAAGGAGTTTAAGAAAACAAACTTTCCACTTCTGCCCTAAAATTGGTCATATTCTCATGAGAGAGGTGCCCTCCCTCTACTCAGAGGAAGGAAGCATCCTTACCTCCAAAGGAAAGGAATGCCCAGAAGAAACTGAACTAAACAGTCCTTCCTAAGCTTCTCCCAGTTTTCTACACTTACCTCATGCTATTTGACTTATCATATTTTTATATGACTGCCCATTCTTTATCAAAGTTAGCCTAAAAATACTCAGCTTTAACTTTATTTTCCTATAAACTCTTCTGTGTTACATAAAACTTATATTAGTATATTTTCATGTTTTTCTCCTATTAATCTTTGTCAGTTTAGTTTTCAGACTCAGCCAGTGACATTAAGATGGTGAAGGGAAACTTTTCATTTACTGTAGATAATCACAATAAACAATTCAGCAAACATGTTAAATAGAAGAATAATATAAGAATTAATTGATTGCTTATATACTCACAAAAAATAAGAAATACATTTGATCTTAAAAATAAAGATATTATTTAAATGAAGTAAAAGAATAATGTTATTAATATGAAATTTCTAAATACATGTAAAACTTTTATAATGAAATTTAGAAAAATATGAGGTATAAAAAAGACCTAAAATCATTGGGTAAATTTCAATTAAGAGAAATATTCACTCTCATTAATATAAAATAGTATCAGATTTGATAAATCTAATATTTAATACATTTCACTCAAAATCCCAACTATTTTTACTATATCATGACAAAATAATTCATAAAAGGTTAAATGAATATGAATACTTAGGGCATATTAATGACTAAAAGGGATTCTAGTAAAAACAGATGCTATTTTATTATCATTTAACAGTAAATAAGACAGTATGGTACTGACAAATAAATAAATAAATAGGTTAATAGGTGTTTCAGAGTGTGAAGCTGACATTTCCATTTATAAAAACTTGGTATAAGACAGAATTAGCTTAAAAAATCAGTTGATAAAATTTGACCCATTCAACAAGTGGTCCTGGTAACACTGGTTTTCCACATGGAAGAGATAATATCGAATTCATATTTCATTTCACATACTTAAAGATTTTTCAGAAGGATTGAAGATTTATATGTAAAAAATCAATAGTTTGAGAAGAAAATATACACAGACATAATTATGACATAAAAGTAAGGAAGAATTTCTTAAACAACATGCAAAAATGAAAAACTATAAACAAAATAATTGATAAATGTGACTGTTAAATTAATAAAAATAAACTTCAGAAACAAGCTAAGGGTTTGATAAAGTTTTATTTGTGCAACATACACAGAGGATGAGATATTTAGTTTTCAGCCTAGAAATCAATATAAAAGAGATTAAATTAAAAATAAATATGAGTAATAGTATTAGGCATTTCTCAGAAAAGGGATGTTAAGTGGCCAATAAACATATGAGAAGAAATTGAGCCTCATTAGTAACCAGAAAGATATAATTTTAAACCAAATGAAATATAATTTGCCACATTTCAGGTTGGAGTCACATTAAAGAACAAAGCATCGAATGGTTATGAAGATGCAAAGCAATTGACAACTTCATATGCTAATCAAGGAAGTGTAAATTGGTAAAACCACCCTATAGAAAATATTTTTCCAGTATGTAGTAAACTTTAAAAGGTATATCCTAGAGTCCCCACAGTCCCCTCGCTGCTCCCCTCTGGCTATTGTTAGGTTGTTCTTAATTTCCATGTCTCTGGTTATATTTTGCTTGCTTTTTTCTTTTGTTGATTATTTTCCAGTTAAAGGTGAGATCATAAGGCATTTGTCTTTCATTGCCTGGCTTGTTTCACTTAGCATAGTGCTCTCCAGTTCCATCCATGCTGATGTGAAGAGTAGGAGCTCCTTTTTTCCTTTCTGCTGTGTAGTATTCCATTGTGTAAATGCACCACAGCTTTTTGATCCATTTATTTACTGGTGGGCAATTACACTGCTTCTAGCACTTGGTTATTGTTAATTGTGCTGCTATGAACATTGCGGTGCATATGTTCTTTTGAATTGGTGTTTCAGGATTCTTAGGGTATCATCCCAGCAGTGGAACTGCCGGGTCAAAAGGCAGTTCCATTTTTAGGTTTTGAGGAAATCACATACAGTTTTTCACAGTGGTTGTACCAACCAGTCTGCACTCCCACCAATAGTGCACTATGGTTCCCTTTGCTCCTCATCTCCCCCGTACTTACTGTTTGTTGATTTGTTAATGAAGGCCATTCTGACTGGTGTGAAGTGATATCTCATTGTGATTTAAATTTTCATCTCTCCGATAACTAGTGATGCTGAGCATCCTTTTATATGTCTCTGGGCCCTCTGTATGTCTACCTTGGAGAAGTGTCTGTTTAGGTCCTTTGCCTATTTTTAAATAGGTTTTTTGTCTTCCTAGAATGGAGTTGCATGAGTTCTTTATATATTTTGGAAATCAATCCCTTGTCTGAGGTAGCATTGACAAATATATTTTCCCAAATGGTTGGTTCCCTTTTCATTTTGTTGATGTTTTCTTTAGCTGTGCAGAAGCTTTTTTTTTTTTTTTTGAGGAAGTCCCATTTGTTTATTCTTTCCTTTATATCCCTTACTCTAGAGGAAATATTGGTGAAAATATTGCTGTGTAGAATATCTGAGATTTTCCTGCCTATGTTCTCTTCTAGGACGTTTATGGTGCTGAGACTTATATTTCATTCTTTTACCATCTCGAGTTCATTTTTGTGTATGGTGTAAGTTGGTGGTCAAGTTTCTTTTTGCATGTAGCTGTTCAGTTCAGCCGGCAGGCCGGCGACCACTCGACAGGTGTTCAGTTAGAGTATAAACAGGCGCACAATGGTGCAGCCAATGCAAAACTTCATTAAAATTACAACATTTATTTTTTAACCTTGATACTACCAGTCCCATGCACCGATGTCACCCAAACAAAAAGTTCGCTGTCGGTCCCTGGCACTGATTCTGCCTGAACAGAAGGTTCACTGATGCTGTGCTGAACGTGTTAAGAATAATCTAACAATAGATTGTTTTAAAGTTGCATGAACCTGTTTAAAAAGTGAGAATACGAAAGGAAGCAGTGAAAAGAAAATCTTGGAAACTGGAAAAAAGGTAGGGAATAAGAACTAACTTTACAGACTCAAGGAAGCTTAATCCAAAATCAACAGTGGAGAAAGCTGAGAACTAACCCAGTTTATATCATAAAATCTTTGAAAAATTCAGGAATGAAGTGGGAACTAAAATAAAGGAGATATGTTAAAAGATGTTTGTAAAACAGATTCTTCTTACACTTTATTTTATTTATTTTATGAACACACATGGCAGGCGATTGGAGGTTTATCCTCTGAAGACAGTAAAAAAGAAGAAAATTTATACAAGGGTGCAGAGATCAGTTGCATATGTGGGCACAATACCAAAAAGAAGGATTTAAGTCATTGCATACATTCTGACTGTTAAATGAAAAGGCCACACAGTCCTCTTCCTTGACTTGGATTCCTAGAATGCCACAAAATTTTATACTATATGCTTAATATTGGAGAAATCTGACCAACTCAAGATCTAATGGTGTTCACACTATGATATTTAAAAAATGGCCCAAGTGATGGCCAAACTCACGAAAACTCCAATGTGAGATTGCTCTGCATGCTCAGAGCTTTCAATTAACTGTTTAGTTCCCTACTCTTCAACATGAGTGGACAGCCAAGGACTACCTCTAATCTGAATACCAGAAAGTAAAACAATAAACAAAATCAGGAGAAACAATTATTTGGAAAGAAAATTGTATACTTATATACATATATAAATAGATGTATGTTTACATAGGTACATATATGTTATATACGATTGAGGTGTGTATATGCATATATATATATAAGCTTATATATTTATATGTGTATACATATAGAAAACTACTGTGAATCTCCCCAGAAAGATATAAGTAAATATTACATTCATTACAAAGAAAAAGGTGTGGCAGTGATTTCCACATGCATGTAAACATGCAGTCCTGAGAATTTACACGTTTTGAGCACAGCTCCGTGTGATTCCTGTGTGAGCAAGTGTGGATCATGTCTGTGGAATGGAAATTCTCTAATAGGAATTTGGCAAAGATGTATCTTAAAAAATTCTGGCTTGCTGTGCCCTGCATATTATTTCAACCTGGTCCTGTCTGCCACCGGATCTGAATTTACATCCAATGCCTTGCTATGAGTAATCCTACCTGTTCTGCTTAATCCCATGAATAATCAATCCTATGTAAATTGGCCCCTGATAAAAACCCTGGCTGGGCAAGCCACAAGGCTTTTTCCTGAGATGGAAGGAATCAGCCATGTGGCCCTGGTCTCTCTTTCCCCGCGTGTCTCGGTATGAAATTCATACACGCATTGGGGCACGGTTACCCACGGGTATCGGCAGGTCCGATCTACCCCGTGTCAGATGGCGCCCAACGTGGGGCATCTTAGGACCAAGAAGTCAGGACCGGAGATCCCCCTTCCTAAGGTAGGTTGAAATTCGCGCGAAATCGGGTCCAGTGAAGGACTCATCAACCCTCTGAGGTTGTTCCAGGATGGGGCAGAAAGTAAGAACCGGTACGAAAAACGTTTTTGGCCACGATAATTTAAAGAACGAATCCGTACAAATCCGGAGGAGCAGATTGTGTAAATTCATACACGCATTGGGTCACGGTCACCCACGGGTATCGGCAGGTCCGATCTACCCTGTGTCAAAAAGGTGCTAAAACCAAGAACATTCAGAAAACAAAATGATCTTTTGGAAATTAAAAATGTCATAGTAATAATGTTTATTATAAGACTTGAAAAATATAATTGAGCACTTTCCCGAAAGAGGTTGCACCTTTATTCTGCATTAGAAGTCCATGTCTGATTCAGGAAAGAATAATTTAGAGGAGTATCTCAATGCCTCAGACCTCCCTGAATACTGTATGAGCCTTTGAATTGCCCACATTCTTGGCATGACTAGAAAAGGACAGTATTGGGTAAGAGGTTCGATTTATGGGAGTCTCATTTGACAACTTGATCCTGTGTGTTAGTTCAAGATTTTGTGCCCGTTTTCAGAACCAAGCCAAGAGAGACTGACAGTTTCCCCCTCCTGTCTATTGGAGTGCTCTCCTTGAGCAGTCATGAAGTGGGTCAAAGGTAAAATATAAGTAACTAATTAAAACACACACATATACCGCCCTGGCTGGTGTAGCTCAGTGGATTGAGTGTGGGCTGGGAACCAAAGGGTCCCGGTTCGATTCCCAGTCAGGGCACATGCCTGGGTTGCGGGCCGGGTCCCCGTGAGGGCCGTGTGAGAGGCAACCATACATTGCTGTTTCTCTCCCTCTCTGTCTCCCTCCCTTCCCCTCTCTCTAAAAATAAATAAAAATAAAAT
>PVJI01003883.1:81072-106902 GCA_004026765.1 Micronycteris hirsuta | reverse complement strand
GATCCATTTATTTATTGATCCATTTATTTACTGGTGGGCAATTACACTGCTTCTAGCACTTGGTTATTGTTAATTGTGCTGCTATGAACATTGCGGTGCATATGTTCTTTTGAATTGGTGTTTCAGGATTCTTAGGGTATCATCCCAGCAGTGGAATTGCCGGGTCAAAAGGCAGTTCCATTTTTAGGTTTTGAGGAAATCACATACAGTTTTTCACAGTGGTTGTACCAACCAGTCTGCACTCCCACCAACAGTGCACTAGGGTTCCCTTTGCTCCTCATCTCCCCCGTACTTACTGTTTGTTGATTTGTTAATGAAGGCCTTTCTGACTGGTGTGAAGTGATATCTCATTGTGATTTAAATTTTCATCTCTCTGATAACTAGTGATGCTGAGCATCCTTTTATATGTCTCTGGGCCCTCTGTATGTCTACCTTGGAGAAGTGTCTGTTTAGGTCCTTTGCCTATTTTTAAATAGGTTTTTTGTCTTCCTAGAATGGAGTTGCATGAGTTCTTTATATATTTTGGAAATCAATCCCTTGTCTGAGGTACCATTGACAAATATATTTTCCCAAATGGTTGGTTCCCTTTTCATTTTGTTGATGTTTTCTTTAGCTGTGCAGAAGCTTTTTTTTTTTTTTTTGAGGAAGTCCCATTTGTTTATTCTTTCCTTTATATCCCTTACTCTAGAGGAAATATTGGTGAAAATATTGCTGTGTAGAATATCTGAGATTTTCCTGCCTATGTTCTCTTCTAGGACGTTTATGGTGCTGAGACTTATATTTCATTCTTTTACCATCTTGAGTTCATTTTTGTGTATGGTGTAAGTTGGTGGTCAAGTTTCTTTTTGCATGTAGCTGTTCAGTTCAGCCGGCAGGCCGGCGACCACTCGATGGGTGTTCAGTTAGAGTATAAACAGGCGCACAATGGTGCAGCCAATGCAAAACTTCATTAAAATTACAACATTTATTTTTTAACCTTGATACTACCAGTCCCATGCACCGATGTCACCCAAACAAAAAGTTCGCTGTTGGTCCCTGGGGACTGATTCTGCCTGAACAGAAGGTTCACTGATGCTGTGCTGAACGTGTTAAGAATAATCTAACAATAGATTGTTTTAAAGTTGCATGAACCTGTTTAAAAAGTGAGAATATGAAAGGAAGCAGTGAAAAGAAAATCTTGGAAACTGGAAAAAAGGTAGGGAATAAGAACTAACTTTGCAGACTCAAGGAAGCTTAATCCAAAATCAACAGTGGAGAAAGCTGAGGACTAACCCAGTTTATATCATAAAATCTTTGAAAAATTCAGGAATGAAGTGGGAACTAAAATAAAGGAGATATGTTAAAAGATGTTTGTAAAACAGATTCTTCTTACACTTTATTTTATTTATTTTATGAACACACATGGCAGGCGATTGGAGGTTTATCCTCTGAAGACAGTAAAAAAGAAGAAAATTTATACAAGGGTGCAGAGATCAGTTGCATATGTGGGCACAATACCAAAAAAAGGATTTAAATCATTGCATACATTCTGACTGTTAAATGAAAAGGCCACACAGTCCTCTTCCTTGACTTGGATTCCTAGAATGCCACAAAATTTTGTACTATATGCTTAATATTGGAGAAATCTGACCAACTCAAGATCTAATGGTGTTCACACTATGATATTTAAAAAATGGCCCAAGTGATGGCCAAACTCACTAAAACTCCAATGTGAGATTTCTCTGCATGTTCAGAGCTTTCAATTAACTGTTTAGTTCCCTACTCTTCAACATGAGTGGACAGCCAAGGACTACCTCTAATCTGAATACCAGAAAGTAAAACAATAAACAAAATCAGGAGAAACAATTATTTGGAAAGAAAATTGTATACTTATATACATATATAAATAGATGTGTGTGTACATAGGTACATATATGTTATATACGATTGAGCTGTGTATATGCATATATATATAAGCTTATATATTTATATGTGTATACATATAGAAAACTACTGCGAATCTCCCCAGAAAGATATAAGTAAATATTACATTCATTACAAAGAAAAAGGTGTGGCAGTGATTTCCACATGCATGTAAACACGCAGTCCTGAGAATTTACACGTTTTGAGCACAGCTCCGTGTGATTCCTGTGTGAGCAAGTGTGGATCATGTCTGTGGAATGGAAATTCTCTAATAAGAATTTGGCAAAGATGTATCTTAAAAAATTCTGGCTTGCTGTGCCCTGCATATTATTTCAACCTGGTCCTGTCTGCCACCGGATCTGAATTTACATCCAATGCCTTGCTATGAGTAATCCTACCTGTTCTGCTTAATCCCATGAATAATCAATCCTATGTAAATTGGCCCCTGATAAAAACCCTGGCTGGGCAAGCCACAAGGCTTTTTCCTGAGATGGAAGGAATCAGCCACGTGGCCCTGGTCTCTCTTTCCCCGCGTGTCTCGGTATGAAATTCATACACGCATTGGGTCACGGTCACCCACGGGTATCGGCAGGTCCGATCTACCCTGTGTCAGATGGCGCCCAACGTGGGGCATCTTAGGACCAAGAAGTCAGGACCGGAGATCCCCCTTCCTAAGGTAGGTTGAAATTCGCGCGAAATCGGGTCCAGTGAAGGACTCATCAACCCTCTGAGGTTGTTCCAGGATGGGGCAGAAAGTAAGAACCGACACGAAAAACGTTTTTGGCCACGATAATTTAAAGAACGAATCCGTACAAATCCGGAGGAGCGGATTGTGTAAATTCATACACGCATTGGGTCACGGTCACCCACGGGTATCGGCAGGTCCAATCTACCCTGTGTCAAAAAGGTGCTAAAACAAAGAACATTCAGAAAACAAAATGATCTTTTGGAAATTAAAAATGTCATAGTAATAATGTTTATTATAAGACTTGAAAAATATAATTGAGCACTTTCCCAAAAGAGGTTGCACCTTTATTCTGCATTAGAAGTCCATGTCTGATTCAGGAAAGAATAATTTAGAGGAGTATCTCAATGCCTCAGACCTCCCTGAATACTGTATGAGCCTTTGAATTGCCCACATTCTTGGCATGACTAGAAAAGAACAGTATTGGGTAAAAGGTTCGATTTATGGGAGTCTCATTTGACAACTTGATCCTGTGTGTTAGTTCAAGATTTTGTGCCCGTTTTCAGAACCAAGCCAAGAGAGACTGACAGTTTCCCCCTTCTGTCTATTGGAGTGCTCTCCTTGAGCAGTCGTGAAGTGGGTCAAAGGTAAAATATAAGTAACTAATTAAAACACACATATATACCACCCTGGCTGGTGTAGCTCAGTGGATTGAGTGCTGGCTGGGAACCAAAGGGTCCCGGTTCGATTCCCAGTCAGGGCACATGCCTAGGTTGCAGGCCAGGTCCCCGTGAGGGCCGTGTGAGAGGCAACCATACATTGCTGTTTCTCTCCCTCTCTGTCTCCCTCCCTTCCCCTCTCTCTAAAAATAAATAAAAATAAAATCTTAAAACACACATATATACGTAGGTATATGCATGTAGAGTGTCATCAGCTGCCATTCCCCTTTCCCCTCCCGTCCAGCACAGCCAGTTTGTCCTCATAATGAAAGCACCCAGCTGCTGAAGTAACTATTCCAGGAAACTTCAAGGCTTCAGCTTCATTGGGACTGCGAATATTTTCAGCTCTGGCATCTCTGGACAAAGTGCTCTCTCAGACTTGGAATCTGAGAGAGTCAGTGTCTAATCCCAGTTGGAACACCAGCAGGCCAAGGGGCGTTATCTGGACTCTGACACATATAAATTCACTTTGAAGGGTTGTATGGGACCAGGCCATGTATATAACCTACATTGCCCTCCTGTATAATTCAAATCACCTCTAGATTATTTATAATACCTAACACAGTGTAAATGCTGTGTACATTGTTGTTATACTGTATTTAGGGAATAATGACAAGAAGAAAAGTCTGTAGTTGTTCAGTACAGATGCAAACATCATAGGCCTAACTACACAATACATGTCAGCAACAATGTAACATTTTGATCAACTGTTGGTTGAATTCCCAGTTTCAGAACTCACAAATATATTCTCTAGACTATTTGTAATTATGTACAATGAATGAGAGTCTCTAGACCCTTGAAAACAGATCTTCCAATCCGTGAAAGGAATTGTGGAATCAGAGACAGATATCGGAGAGGGACAGTGTATGCATCGTTTGTGCTTCAGCTCCAATTCGGTTACTAACCAGTTGTGTAATATTATAGAACTTAACTTCTCTAGGTTTCCATATTCTTATTAATAAAGTGGAAATATCTATTTCAATAATGATAAAGATACATACATAATCCATAGTCCAGTAGCTGTCATTTAACGGGCATTTAATATGTAGCAGACTATTTTTGTCTTTTTTTCTTTTCTTTATTTATTTATTCATCCTTGCTTATTAAGGGTTAACATTACACATAACCCTTATCATAAACTGGTCAGAGTCTTTCAAATTGAGAAAACTAGAAAGCTAACACTGATCTTTGGCAATTGATAACTAAGGAGCCAATTTATTGAGAATAAAAGATTCTTGAAGTAACTTCCTGTTTCAGGATGAGTAGCCAGACAGTATTAATGATGAATTTAACAGCATTAACAGTGAATCGATAGTATTATTGAAGCTGAATATAAGTTGAAACTTTCTTGTCGGTCATAGTTGAAAATAAACCCTGAGGCACCCCCTGAGAAAAAAATAAGCCAGTGCTTAGAGAGAAAAAGTGATAAGACGTTTAAGTTGATAATAGGCAGTTGTTTTCAATTTTTATTTCTTCCAATGCTTGTTTTAGCTAGTGTCTTTTATAATTTTAAGCTTGGTCTGAAAATTTAACTCATATGTTATTACCTACTGAAACAGTTTATTTTCTTTCATTTTTAAAAGAGAAAAGTGTGTCCTGGCCGGTGTAGCTCAGTGGATTGAGCACGGGCTGGGAGCCAAAGGGTCCCAGTTCGATTCCCAGTCAGGGCACATGCCTGGGTTGCAGGCCAGGTCCCCAGTGAGGGCCATGTGAGAGGCAACCACACATTGATGTTTCTCACCCTCTCTGTCTCCCTCCCTTCGCCTCTCTCTAAAAATAAATAAAATCTTAAAAGAAATAAAAAATAAAGGAGAAAAGTGTGTTCAATTAAGTGAATTATCCTTTTTAAAAATCTATGCCTGTTCTAATTCTAACTGCTTGAGCCTGTAGTACTATTGTCAAAGACACCAATCCCTAAGCAGCTATCACCCAGAAAAAAGGCTGGCAGAGCTATTTCTCTATGACTTGCCCTGAAACATCAACCCTTTTTAAAGTAACATGAAAACATGAAGGTGAAAAAAAAAAAAAATTACCAAAGGAAACTTGTTATAAAGTGATATCTTCTAAAAGGTGACCTGAGGGCCTAGCTCCTGAGAAATGCATTACAAAGAAATCACTGAAAGAGATTAAAAGGTCCCCCACCCCTGACACACAAGGTCCTTCTTATTGACAGAATCACAAAGGCTGAGAGGAACCTTCCTGCAAAGGCAACACAGTCAATCTTCCAGACTCCTGGAAAGCCAAACCTAAAAACAGCGTAAGTTCCAGAGTTTTAATACAGAATCCTGAGGCAATTCTCACCTTTGCTAAAAAAACTTCACTGGGAGAAAATCACTTAAAAACTTGGGAGTAAGTTCTTTTGCAGAGTCCTCTCCTCTCTCACCCTGATCTGGACAAATATGTCTCAGAATTCTAGGTTCTGGTCAACTTCAAGTTCATTACCAAGCCTTGCATGACTTACGTTTCTATAATTCCCTTAAATCACTTTAATTTCAGAAATGTATTAAAACATGCACACATACACATACCACTTTAGGAACACATCAGTATGTAAATGTGGAAGCAATTTTTAATCTCAATTGAAACCCAGAAACTTTTCCTTTTAGCATAATTAATTCCAGGACATAATTTTTCCTTGGAGATTGTGTGTAGACTGGAGAGAAATACTGTTAAATGCTTCCATCCTTTCACGGAAAGGGTATAAAAATACAGCAGACTTAAAAGCTATAACTTTGGGAAACTGCCCTACATTTAGAATATGAACAGGTCCCACGTTAACCCACTTGTGAAAGGATATTTTTACCTAAAATAGAATAGTAATTTAGTTACCCTGAGTGAACTTTCCATGAAAGATGCTAGTGGAGTACCTGAAAATACAGTGAAACCTGACACTCCGCTAAAAGGACAAGTTTTATGAATAAATTTGTATGTGTTTGCTGATCAATGCCTATAAGTAAGGCAGAATTTATTCTGAGACTTGTTTTTTTCCCCTACTGCTACAGAACAGACCCAGCATAGGGGTGAACAGTATACTATTACCGAAAGGACCTTCTCCCTTTTTCTCTCCCCCCCGTACCAGGTTTGCTTTGACCTCTGCCAGAGAAAAGACATCTCTCAATGACAGAGATTGGTGAAAAGGAAAGGATTTATTTATTTAAAAGTTTTACAGACTTAGAGTAATGACTTAATATCTTCATTAAAATACTAAAGTCCTTTAGAATACCCACAGATGCAGACAGTCCTTCCTTCTCCCTCTGCCCAGTCTGGGATACCATAGCTCAGGAAAAGAAGTAGAAGTCCGTGATTCAGGCTCCCAGCACCATCAGCTGTGTCACTGCCATGATCTCCAGTTAATCCAAAGCCCTGTGGCACCTTCTCATGGCCCAGCAGCAAGAGTCCTTTCACCCCTTTTTTTCCAGGTAAAGTCTCTCCTGCTTCCTAAGCCATGTGACAAAAGGGAGCACCCCAAAGCTGTGGGGTCCCCCCTTTCCTGCCACAGCCACATGGTGATTCTTTCTGGTATGGCTGCCGCTCCTGGGTTTTAAATCCCCATCCTATCTTTCTCTGTAGCCTCATTTCCTACTCCTCCTACACTCAGTTATACCTGCTAGCACTCCCGCATTCTTCCAGGTTTTCTGGGCTGCCATAATAAGTCTGGGCAGGTGTGACCCCCATGGCATGGAGCCAATCATCTCAAAGCTCTCATGCAGGCGCTGTAACCACAGGATTTGCTTTCCAATTACATCTTGGGTGGAAGTCACTTCCATCCCCCTGGCTCAAAGCATGGCCACACCTATTTAACATATTATGAAACCAGTTAAAGGTTATAGATATGCTAAATGACCATGCCAGAGGTTAGCTGCAAAGCTGTTCCTATACAAAACAGCTCTGAATGGCCCTGCTCCATGTGTCCCATCCCCTAGCTCAGACTGGCGGGGGTGAGGGCATCCTATACATATATTTTTCTAATATTTCCTGGACACCTTGAGTTCTGGACCCCATTACAAATCCCCATTTGGGGACCCCCTCTTGGTTACACCCTGTTACACTACTTGATAGGGAAGTTGAAGACAAGGATATATAAAATCCTCACCTACCTTTAACAGTTGAAAGAGTCCAAAATTCTACCAGAATCTCCCAAACATAATCCGGTAATTGTAAATGATTAATTTTGTGAACATGCCACATGATTCCTCCCTTACACCCCCAGTCATCAGATATAACAGGTACTGTTAGCCTAGAACACACAAGGGAGCACTTATTACAGAAATACATCTGTGTTCTCTTCTTTCCCCATAGTAATCTAACTATTCTTTTCCATACTTTGTGGCTCTCATTGATATGCTTTATCTATTTTATTTATCTCTCTTTTTTTTTTTTTTTAAGTTTTCTCACCATCAAACAAAAGCAGTAAACACAGTGTGGGTAAAAACGGTATAAATATTAAGAACATGCTGATAGATTCAAATCCTGGCTACATAATTTCCTAGCTGTTTGACCTTGGAAAAGTTACTTAGAGTACTTTAATTATGTGCTATGTAAAATGCATATAATTATGACCAACTTACTTGAACTTTCTGTGATATAAATGTAATCAGTACACAAAATGCCTATCATAGTGCTTGAAAAATAGTACACTTTCTAAAATTATCATTTATCTTCCCTTTTATAAAGGCACAAATTAACAAATTAAGTCAATACTTGCTGACTGACATATGCAAATAACTTTTGTTTAATGTCATTTTGGTTAAACACATTTTATCATTTACCTCCAACATCTTATCACTATTTTCATGTCTTATGATGTGGCCTCTATGTGATTTAAGCATAGATCACTGGTTATTTAATATCCATTAATATTTTAGAAGAAGACATTGCCACCACTACAAGCCAAGTAATCAAGTGAAAAAAAACAAAAACAAAAAAAAACCCCAGATTTAAATGACCAGTATTTTTTCAAACACTTAATATGTTTAAGAATGATGTGCTTTAGGGTCATAATCACTAACAATAGTTAATACATTTTTTTCTTCGAGAGAACAATCTCCTCTTGTTTTGTGCCATTACATTTCTCAGCTAATTTCAAAAATTCAATAAAACTGCAGATATAAAAATTAAACTATGAATCGATGTTAACTATACTAAGAAAAGCAATTAAAAGAAAATATTAAATAATGTAGAAACAAATAGTTTAAATCACATAATATTTATGAGCAGGCAAAAAAGTAGATAATTTTTACATTAATATCAACCTAATGTTTAAGTACAGACATACAAATCAAGTGTCAAGAGAGCAAGAAGGCACAGAAACACAGGTTAACAAAGTGCAGCACACTGCTACTTCCCTTTCTGGTGTAGTGGACCGGCAGCCAATTACAGGCTCTACGTTTTCTGCCTAAAATGACTTCTGTATCATCTGGGCAAAGGTTGTTCTCTTAGACCTAAAAAATCTTTAGTCTGACTATTCCATATTCTTTATCTCCCCTTTGTCAGTTTGCCGTGCAGGTCCGAATTCAGGGGCACTGTTTGTAGCTGGGCGTCCCGCCAGGAGTGATAAGCTTGTGTCGCGGCAGCACGCTGTTTCATCTGTTTTTCACTCTGTCTTCGGAACTGAGATCTTGGGGTAAGAATATTTACGTGTGCATGCAGAATTAAAGTACCTATTTGATTTTTTTATTTAGATATGTCTAAGCCACTTTATGGTTTTTAATATATTGCATACAATCACTCCACATCAGAAATGCTTAATTTTAAAAATTAGTGGATTGTCCTTAAAAATGAAATATTTCTTTAATATTGGTATCAATTATGGAATTGTATTCAAATTAGCAAATGCAGAATATGTTGATTATAGTCAGGGAATCTTCACTGTAGTCGACACTTCATTCAATTTCGTATTCCGGGATACAGAATGCTGTGACAGTCAACATACTGCAAAGCATATTGGCGCTGATAAAGCAACACTCAGCACCCACAGAGCAGACTGGCCAAGACCAAAATACACAGTTGGTGTAGAAAAGGAAAATTTTGGTTTATTGTCTGTAGACTAAGAACAGACTCTGTGTGTATGCATGCGTGGGGGTTGGTTTTTAAGTTATATTAGGAATAATACTTAAGTGGCTATGCTAAAATTTAAAAGAATTATCAGATCTTTTTCAATATGCTCCCTCATACTAATATGCACACAATTTAATATAGAAATAAACATATTTAAAGTAGATTAGATGAGAGTTTATCTCAGTATTAAAGAATTCCTAAATATATTTGCCTGTCTATTCATGACACTGGATCAATTGATCAAAACTCCCTGGGTTCAAATCCCTGTTCCTCCCTTTTTAGCTGTGTGATGTAGCAAAAACTGCTAAAGTCTTCATCTTTCTCACATATAACATAGGCATCATGGGAGCATGTGCCTCATGGAGATTTTGTGTAGATTAAATGAGTCAATATATGTGAAGTACTTATAATAGAAATGTGATGTAGTAAGTGTTTAATCATTATTGGCCATTATTATCATAGATTTATTGGCTTTTTCCAATAATAAGCACTTCCCTTAATTCAGGTTAATTGTTTTCATTTTTTTTTTCAGAGTACTTGCCAAACAACTTCTTATAGCCCTATAGAATATGGTATTCCATATAGCTGCTTTCAATCTAATATGGAAAAAGTATTTATGAAATATTCAATACCTGCCAATCAAAAGACTGTGCATATTTACATATATTAGATTAACACTCATTTAATTCACTAAATTGGGCACTTTATAACTCTTACTTTATAAAGAAAACCAAGGCACACAAAAACTAATGACATTTTACCCAAATTCTTATGATAAATATATTTTAGAGCTGAAGTATGCAATAGATCCAAGACCAATATTGTGCTTTTAACTACAACCTACCAGTGAAATAGTATTCTAATAAAAAGTGATGCTAAACAATTGACCTGCAAAAATTTATCTTTCTAAATGCTAAGACTACTTGCTCTGTGTATAACTCATTTTGTATATTCTCTTTTATATAATACATAATCATGGAGAGTGGTAAGTCACACTTGATATGTAATTGTGGAATTAAAATATTTTCATTAAGTGCTATAGTATCTTTGACTTTTTCTAAAAGTTCTTGACTTATAATTCTTTAATTAATTTTGTGACCTTCTTGACCCTCTCCTGTTTCTCAAAATCTCTTTTAGCCTGTGAAAACCACAAGTAGAAGCATAACTAATGCAAATTTAATGTTTCAATTTTGAGAAAAATTTTTTCACTATTACATTTCAACTCAGTTTTGCTCATTATGAGAAGTCTTAGCTTTGCTCTACCACAGGAGAGAAATTATTTCCCACTTTTACCATCTTGCTCATATTTATCCTAACTTATGGGCAACCAATTTCTATGGTCTAAGAGAATGCTTACTGTCTCAGAAAATTTTCACAAAACGTGTTGGAGGAGTACAGCAGTCCCACAAAGTTATCTCTTAGAAATGAGTTCTATGCACAAAGAAATTAAGCAAACTATAGCTTTATCTTGTTGATTCCAATGCAGATTTAAAAACATGCACTCCCTGTTTTTGCATGACAGACTTTCCCAGTTAGTCATAGAGAATTTTTTCTCATAGTACCTGTGTTTATTCACTTCCATTTCTTATAAGAAGCATTAATTAACTATTCATAGAGTTGAAATGAAGATTAAAGTAGATAATAATAGAGACTTCTGCTTTAAGTAATATTGGATAATGTAATTTGGGCCAACGGCTCCACTTCAATAAAACAAGCTAGAAAAAACTATTTTTAATGTATAAATTATTTTGTTAATTTCCTATTTCTGTTTTCACATGTAAGGAACTTAGAAGTTACCAACAACAAGAAAAATGCTGGACAAACTAAAAATCAACAACTATTCTTACATTTAGGTCACAGGGTAAACTGCTTTCTTCAAAATTGGAGGGACAGGCAAATACAGGAAATCACTGTTCTCCAGACTGGAATTTTCACCCACCAGTAGAATTCTGCTGCCAGGAGAGTAAAGAATAAAATAGAATGTGTAACTGATGAATTGCTGGAGGGCTCAGTGTGACTAGCTAGAGAGTTAAAAACTTTCCTCAGTTTTACCTCTAGGAGTCCCTGTAGCTTCTCAGAGTATAGGTCAAAGAAAAATCCCCTTGGGCTTCTGGTGAGGAGGTGGGAGTGCAGGGAGAGGAAATAACCTTTTTGAAATATGTCAGAGCCTTCTCTTCAACTTAACAAAAGCCTGTCCTCAAGGAAAACTATTTGCCAAAATTTTTGACACCTTGGGTTTTACCAGAGTTTAACCATGCTTGGGGAAGGTAGATACCAGACTCCAGGCCCCTCCAACCTTCCACCCTGAAGAGACAAGAGGCTTTCTAAAGGACTGAGACATTCTGGAAAACACAAAACTCTAGGGGCTGTAAAATGATTGCAGTTTTCAGATGTTTATACAAAAGAAGGAAAGAAGTGACTAGGTGGAGCAAAGGGATTTTTAGGGTAGTGAAATTATTTCTGTATGATACTGTGATAGTGGATACATGTCATTACACATTTTCTAGCACCCATAGAATGTACAACATTCAGTGAACCAAAATGTACATTATGAACTTTAGTTAAGATAATGTACCAATATTGATTCACCAATTGTATAAACTGAGTACATTAATTCAAGATGTTAATAATAGAGCCCTGGATGGGTGCCTCAGTTGGTTGGAGTGTCATCTCACACACCAAAAATTGCAGGTTCGATCCCCAGTCAGGGCACATACCTAGCTGTGTGTTCAAACTCTGATTTTGGTGCATACGGGAGGCAACTGATCAATGTTTCTTCTCACATTGATATCTCTCTCTCTTTCTCCCTTCCTCTCTTGATAAAATTAATAAGTATATCCTCTGGTGAGGATTCAAAAAGCAAAAGATACTGATAATATATAAAATGGTATGTTAGGTGAAGAGGGTATTATATGAGGGCTCTCTATAGTATCTGTTCACTTTTCTGCAAATATAAAACTTTTCTAAAATATAAAGTTTATTAATTTAAAAAATAAATTATGTGGTAAAAACTCATCAAATTGCACATTTTTAAAAGGTACAATTAATTGCATATAATTAACTCTTCAATAATGTTGATTTTTAAAAAATAACTTTATAAATATAAAATACTTAAAACTGCATTTAACAGCAATAAAAATGACCTATACACTAAGCAAATGAAAACATTGATGAAAAACTTAAATAAAATGTATTGGGTTGGCCAAAAGTTTGTTTGTTTGTTTGTCTTCCGTGAGTTGGCTTAATATGGCTCTAATAGTACTTAGTTGTCTTAACTTCATTTGAAACAATTTTGTTAAGTTATATTGTAACAACCATCAAATAAGCATCGTTTAAAATAATCAAAATTGGTGAATTTTTGTATAGCCATTTTTAATATTAAAGATGAAAGAAAATACACATTTTTGGCATATTGAAGAAAGGTACAATGTTACTGAAATGCAAAAAAAAAAAAAGATTTGTGCAGTGTGTGGAGAAGGTGCTGTAACTGATCGAATGTGTCAAAAGTGGTCTGTGAAGTTTTGTGTTGGAAATTTCTCACTGGATGATGCTCCACCATCAGGTAGACCAGTTGAAGTTGACAGCAATCAAATCAAGACATTAATTGAGAACAATCAATGTTATACCAGTGGGAGAGAGCTGACATACTCAAAATAACCAAATCAATAAAGTTATTGGTAAAAATGAAAACTGTCTTTTAATTTACAGAAAAAACAAACAAACTTTTTGACCAACCCAATAAATACATGGAGAAATATGCCATCCTTATAGATTAGAAGACTGAATATTGTTAAGATGCAAAGTTATCTTTAAATTGATCTATAGATTCAATGCAATTATAATACTCCTAGCATTTTTTTAGAAATAGACAAAAATTGAAAAATTTGTGTGGAAATACAAAATAAATGTAAATGTTTGTATTAGAATATCCAAACAATCTTAAGTTTAAAAAAATTACAGGCATTCAAGACTTAGTATAACGCCACCATAATCAAGACAATGATTCTGGCATAAAGATGGAATATAGATCAATAGAGCTGAAGAGAGAACTCAGAAATAATCTCTCAATTGTATATTCAACTAATTCTCAACAAAGTTGCTAAAGCAATCTATTGGGGAAATGAAAGTCTATTTAATAAATCATGTTGAAATACTTAGAGCTTGAAACCTACTATACACATAAAAAATTAATTTTAGATGGATCATAGACTTTAGCATTAAAAATACATTTTTAAGCTTAACTCTTGCTAGTTAAATTTTTATTTTATTTTATTTTTTATTAAATTTATGGGAGAAATTTGGTTAGATTTTTAAGCTTCTGAAATACAAAAAAAAAAGACAATATCATCACAACTTGGAAGTATGCAAAGGTTTTTATAGAAGAGACACAGAAAGTCAAAAGAATAAAAGAGGTGCGAGGAGATAAATGAGATTTTATAAGTGCTTAAAAATACTGCTTATCAAAAAAGATACTAGGAAAATAAGCATGTATATGAGAGACAGTATTTGCAAGATGTATATGTAATATAGGATTTGAATGTACAATATATGCCTATATCTACCAGTATATATCCTACAAGTCAGTAATAAAAAGTAAAAAAAAAAACACACACACACAACATTTCAAAATGAATAGTATAGTCACTTCACAAAAGAAGCTATACAAATGGCCAATAAGGTCTTGAAATGGCTTCAACATCATTAGTCATTATGGAAATAATAACATCAACCAAAATTTCATAGCAAACAAAGAAAGAAAATCATACAATGCTAGGGTTGAAAAAGATGCATAGTAACCAGACCTCTTCTCCATTGTTTAGGAAAATACAAAACACCTTGAAAAAGTTCTGGCACTTTTCTATGAACCTAAACATGGACCTACCCTATAAGGTAGGAATTTCATTTAACAGATATTTACTCGAGGTAGAGGAACATACGTTCACTAAAAAGCTTTTACATGAATATTCTTAATAGCTTTATATCTGAGAAGCTGAAAAATGGAAACAATTCAACTGTTCCTTAGTAGGAGAATAGAGAAACACATGCTATATATTAATGCAATTTAATATTACTCAGCAAAAGAGAGAAACAAAGTACAACACATAAGTATATGCATGAATCTCAAAAATATTGTGCTGCCCTGGCTGGTGTAGCTCATTGGATTGAACACAGACTTGGAACTAAAGGGTCCCGGTTCGATTCCCAGTCAGGGCACATGCCTAGGTTGCAGGCCAGGTCCCTAGTGAGGGCCACCTGAGAGGCAACCATACATTGCTATTTCTCTCCCTCTCTGTCTCCCTCCCTTCTCCTCTCTCTAAAAATAAATAAAATCTTAAAAAAATATATATCGTGTTAATGAAAGAAGCTTTACTCAACATGTACATACTGTACAATTTCATTTTTATAAATTTGGAGAATAGGCTAAACTAATTTTGTATGCATGTATCAAAATTATTAAACAGCACAATTATAGTTTGTACATCTCATTACATGTAAATTTGCCAAAACAAACAAACAAGAAAAAACATAGATATATATTGAATTCTAGTTAGTAACATGAATGTTGGAGTGTTTTGGGATAAAATGTACTAATAGCTGTAATTTACTTTGAAATGATTCAAAAAATTGAATTCATAGACGACTAGAGGAATAGATGGATATACTATATGATAAAGCAAACACAACAAAATGTTAATGTAGAAGCTAGGGGGGTTAATGAACAATTCTTTCAACTTTGCAGTATCTTTGAAAATTTTCATAATGAAATAATGGGAAAAACATAGGGAGCCAAAAAACTGACCCAGGCAAATATGGACACTACTAATAGCAGTAATTGCACTGCAGAACAATATCTTTTCAACAAAAGGCGGTGGGTCAATTGGAGGTCATAAAAATGAAATGACCCACAATTTATACTGTAAATGGAAAACTAAATATGTGTATTATAGATCCAAGCATAAAATTTAAAACATAAATCTTCTAGAAGATAGCAAAGAGGGATATTTGCATGATCACAGAGTAGGTAAGGGTCTCAGAGTAGTAAGATCTCACTGTAGATATCGCAATAAACTAGGTACTGAAATCTCTAACCATCAAGAAAAAAACTTGCTACATTGGATTATATTACTGAAAACTAAAAGAGAACATAAAGCAAGTGAAAAATGAAAGCCAGAATACACAAAAGATGTTTGTAATAAATATAACCACAAAGCACTCATATCCAAAATATGTTAAAAATTTATTCAAATTATTAAAAAAAAGAGAACTCAGAAAAATGACAGGTCACAAAATAAGATATTTTAAATCAACCAACCAGTGAAACTGTAATCTGGAAAGTTCCAATTAAAACTACAGGGAGGTTCCACTATACTTGTATCAGAATGACCAAAGTTAAAAAGACTTTACTAGAATTGACTACATATTAATACAGATATGAAATTATGAGAACTTTCATATACTCCTGATGCTAATGTAAGTATGTATATTTATTGGGAGGGGAAGTTTGGCATATTCCACTGAGTCTGAATATATTTATTTCTTATAACCAGAAATTTCGTTGTTAGGCATATACCCATCCAAAATGCATGGGCACACACTCCAAAAGATGCATACAAGATGTTTATAGCATATTAATTCAAAGATGTCAAAGGTAAAATGCACTAAAAGTGGCATATTCATGCATTGGAATACCTTATAAAGTGAAAATGAAGGAACCATGAGACCATGAGATCACAACATGGATCTCACACATAAAATATTGAGCAAAAGGAGCCTAGCACAAAATAACGTATACTTTGCGTTTGAATAAGAATAGACTTCAAAAATCTTTATATCTCCTCTACCATGGTTAGAGTATTTGTTAAACTGTTAAGAGTATAAATAAAATCTAGGAAATGTTTCCCATAAAACATGAATCCAAGCCCTGGCTGGTGTAGCTCAGTGGATTGAGCTCAGGCTGGGAACCAAGCGGTCCCGGTTCGATTCCCAGTCAGGGCACAAGCCTGGGTTTTGGGCCAGGTCCCCGTGAGGGCCATGCGAGAGGCAACCATACATTGCTATTTCTCTCCCTCTCTTTCTCCCTCCTTCCCCTCTCTCTAAAAATAAATACAAATTAAAAAAAAAATCTTTAAAATAAAAAAAAAGCATGAAATCAAGAAAGTACTTATGTTTGTGGATGGAAGAGGTAGTATCAGGAAGGCAAAGGGTGGCTACAGGAGTTGTGGCAATATTCTATATTTGATCTGGCAGTTGTTTTGTGGTGACTCAATGAATTATGTATATTTCTCCATTTTTCTGTCTATTGCAATATTTCATAGTAAAAAGCAAGTTTTGAAAGAGTAATATTGAATAAAAGACGTAGCTGTTATATATAAAAGGACTTAGAACACTGCCTAAGAAGGTAATCTCTGGGGACAATTCAGGGGTTCATATCTTAGTTCCTCCACCTTACTTGCTGTGTGGTTTAGGGCAAGTTTAATTTATTTTGGTTTTAATTTCCCATTTGTACAAAGGAACTGTAATTGCAGCTACAATATAGCTTGAGCTTTAAATGAGTTAATCCATGTAAAAGTGATTAAAATAATTCTGATATATAGGTAATTATTGATGTTACCATTGTCAATTGTCACCATCTTCATCATCATTAGACATCAGAATTAAAAAAATAAAAAAATAAAATAAAATAAGAACAACTGGGAGCCCTGGCAAAAAAAATAAAATAAAATAAGAACAACTGGGAGCCCTGGCCAGGTGCTCAGTCATTTGGAGTGTTGTCCAGTTAAGCCAAGGTTGTGTGTTCAATCCCCCGTCAGTGCAGATACAAGAGTCAACCAATGAATGCAGAGATAAGTGGAACGACAGGTTGATGTCTCTCTCTCTCTCTCTCTCTCTCTCAAATCAATAAAAATGAAAAAAGAACAATGGGGAAATAAATTTGACTACATAGGCTGACATTTAAAAGCTAGTAAGAACAGGCTAAAAGCTTTGTGCTGTATCTTGTGACAATATAACACTAAAAAAATCTATTTTGAGATGTTATCATAATTTACAGATAAGAAACTGAAACTTAAAAGAATTCATTACTGTGCTTCGACCACCCAGCAAGTAAGTGAAGAACAGAAATTCAAATGCCTTAGAAAGCTTAATCAAGCAGCAGGATATAATATGGATTCAAAGGGGAAATGTCAGGAAGCAGGAGGGCAAAGTAAAAGACGTTTTCAATATTCCACCTGAAGAATAAGGACTTTAGTAGAGGAAAGAGAAAATTGAGGATGGAGGAGAATCAACAAGATTTGAAAAGAGATTTAATGTGGCAGCAAGGGAGAAATCAAAGATGAGTCCATGACACTTAGGGCTTGGAGCCTGGAGAAATGGTGGCACCATAAACAAAAATCAGGAGTAGCAGGTTTGCACTGGGAGATGAAAAATTTAATATAGACCAAGTAGAATCATGGGGTCAGTTCACACACTCATCATCATAATGAAAACCATTTATTAAACACAGCATTATGCAGGCCTATGCTTCACAGCACAAGCTAAATGGATCCTCCACCAAACTCTCCTGGCAGGAGGAAAGGGAAGTAAATGGTGCAGCATGGAAGGCAGAGGAAGGCTGACTGAGGAAAAGTTAGACCGAAGCTTTGACTTGAGCACTTGGTGAACTCCATTATGGTGAAAGCCTGGGCAGTTTAGAAGCTCTTTGAAATATCTGGGAAACAAAAGAAAGAGGAGGCTTCTGGCAGGATGGAAAGAAACCCTTGAAAAAATTTGCCTGTGAGGTATACTGTCAGAACTCTCTGAGTCTGTGCCAGCTTTTTATGAGCCTGGGCTCCATAGAGGGTGGTGGTCCTGGCTACCATGCTGCAGAAAAGGAGCTCAGAGATTTGTCCAGGAATAAAGCTGGAATCAAGCTAGGCTGTGAGGCGAGACCAGGTGCAAGGCAGCAAGAATGTTAAATCACCTGGGCAAGAACAGACAGGTTGGAAACAGAGGGAGACAACTGAAGGAAGCAGCATGTGGAAACATTCCACATGGTCTGGAGTTTCATTTCAGACCACATCTTTTCATAGGGAGCCTCAAAAATTGGCTACGGCTGATAAAGGAGTTCGTTACAGGACTGAGCCTGTTTAAGCGCAACAAAAATGGGCAGAGACTACCAAGGTGGCAAACAGACATACAGATGAAGGCAAGTAGCAAAAAATAATTAATAATAACAATAATAACAACAATAAAATAAGGAAGTAGAGCTCACATTGTTCTCAAACTAAACAGGAATCCATAAAGCACCTTTGTAAGTTTTTTACAACTTATTTTCTTTTTCCTTTTAACTGCTTTGTAAGTCCCAACTCTTTTTTTATTTTTTTCAAAGAAAGCCTATCTTGAAATCCTATATTTTTCAAATGACACACTCTCCCACAGCGCTCTTTTTCTAAGATTTGAAAGCTGGCACATGGCTGGGAGAGAAAAGTTTGGGCTGCCTCTGCCCATATCATGTTCACCTCAGAGATAACAGAGGACTTTCGACTCTCTGGCTGCCAATCTCCCATCTTTCATCTGCCCCAAATTCACAATGATGAGGAAGAAAGGAAAGCAATTTAATTCTCAATGGTACTTCATAGAGCCACTGTAAAACATCATTTCTGCTCTATACAAATAGGAAGTTATAACATAGGGACACTGACTATTGTCAGTTCTATGGTAAAAATGGTAGGAGGGAAGTTTTACAGAATAAATCTGGGTAATAAGGAATATACATGCTACGGTGAGTTTTCATCATGGATTCCAAAAAAACACCCTCTTATCCTCTGCAAAAAAACTTGTTACAACTCATTTTCTATCTGTGTATGTAACATCATCCCAAGATGAGGATCTCTCAAGCCTGGAAAGCGTAACATTTATAACGTTGTTTTCATTCTTGACTGAACACATAAAAAGCACAAAATCTAGTTAGAAGAACATAAGTGCATGTGGGTTTTCTCAAAGCCTTTGCCACAGGCTCTCACGCACCCTTGTATTATTTACAGGCTACTGGTGGGTTTTACTTTGAGGATTAGGAAAAGAGTAAAAGAAATTGTTAAAAATTCTCCTTAGGCGGCTCCCAGAAAGGCATGGGAATGTAAAGTGTTACTTACCTCTATACAATCTTCACATTTCATGTTTAATTGTCCTAATATCCTCATAATAGAAGCTGTAGTTCTAGTTTTGCTCAACTCAGAGTTAAGAATCCCAGTGCCCGATGAGATAAATTCTTAGGTATCTCTGTCAAAGTCTCTCTCTGTGGAGGACTCCAGGTTTGACTCCCACTTGGATGAGGATGCTGCTGGCAGGCAGCTCATCTCCCCTGGCTTTAGTTGGGAACTTCTGCTCCATCACTCATCTCTATTCCTTAACTCCAGGTAAAGACCCACACCTGTGACAATCACTGTATTAGGCTTTGGGATAAACGGATTCTTTTTTTATGGCAGGCTGTTCATCCTCATGTTGTAACTCCCAAGAAAGGTTTTTTCCTGAGACAATCTGTTGATTTAGTCGGAAGCAGATGGGAGAAAAGAGAGCTGATGGGTTGAGGAACATTTTCTCGCTACAGAAATGTTACTTGAAGTCTTCGTTAGTTACAATTTTCCCGTTGTAAGTGTTCTTCCCTAGACCGGACATAGCGGCGGACCTATGGTAGCCGAAGTGCTGTGGGGTACTGCTCTCAAAGGGCAGGGACTCGTAGTCCAGGAGACTTGACTTTGGAAACCCACCCATCACTTATTAGCTATGTGATCTTAAACACATTGTCTCATTTTCATCAGCCTATTTCTTTATTTGAAGAATGGTGATAAAAATACTTCAAAAGATTTTATGAGAATAAAATATGTTTATGTACGTAAAGCACCTACTTCGTTGGTACTTTAAGTAGTAGGTTTTTAACACATTATATTTATTGCAGTAGAGTAGTAATTTAATAACATTTTGCTGATGTGCGAAATAATTATTGCCTGAGATCAGAACTGTTGGAAGTATAGCAAAAACAAAAAAACAAAAAACAAAACAACAACAACAAAAAAAAAACAGGTGCAGGCAAGATTCTGTAACTGCTACCGACTCAGGCTGGCCTTACAAAGTGTGGTATTTTCCTCCATGAATTTCCTACAGGGGCTCCTCCAGGGCTTCATTAATTTTTCTTTGCCATAACTCAGGGCTATGAGGAAAGGTTACCTGTAGGGAAAAAAAGAAGAAAACATTACTCTCCCTCAGAGAAGCAGCTCAGAATTTTTCTTATCCTCTTAGGGTACGTAAACCTGTTTCCCTATAGTGATTCTCATACGCTTTCCTATGATATACCCAATACATTCTACATGCCATTCTGATTTTATTGAGGTAATTTAAAAAGTGTTGTATGTAATCCTCAAAGCACTTTTCAGAGCAACGCTTTGTGGAAACGGTTATCGCTTCTCTTATTTGTCACTTCATTTTGGTTCAGCTACTTTTTCCTTGAGCAGTGTTTCTCAGTTTTGCTTACATATTAAAATCCCTGGAGGGGCATTCTTCAATGTCATGTCCTGGCTGCACCCTAAACTGAGTATACCGCAATCTCTGGAGGTGAGCTGCAGGTATAGGAATATTATAATATCTCCCTGAGAGATTCCAATGTAGATACAGAGTAAGAATCACCTCGTAAAGGTAATCAACATAATTTTCCTGGGCTAACAGCTAACCTAGCTGACCAAGTCAGCTTAACTGATCACTCTAGTTGAACAGTCTAAAGCTGCTGATGGAGGCATTATGGGATCTTTAAGACCATGTGATGGGTGAATACTATTTGTTCAGAGGCTGTACACCTCCCTGCACTTATTTCCATTTCCCAGATCTCTCAACACTGAAATTCTCCCACTGAGAGCTCATCTTCTAAGGTTTTAAGATCTGTTTAATCTTGGGAATCTGATAAACCAATTCCTTCCAATAAAATCAGATGGCAATATATAAATGTTAATTGATTTTTTTGAAGATTATACCCATTTTTCTTCTAGTCAATCTAATCTAATAGTGGGAATTCATAGAAATACAAAAGTAAAATAGCTAAAGCAAGTAGACATTCTGAAATACTGAAAAACCTGTAGTAATAAGAAATGACTCCTTTGGTACAGTGCTAAAGCATGGGGTCTGAAGATCAGGATTCAAGTCTAATCTTCCATTTAAAAAAAGTTATTGAATTACAGCTACTGTTCTGCGCTCTGGGAACAGAGCAATGAATAAAACTATTAAGGTCACTGTTGTCATGGAAATAGCTAGACCAAAAATAAATAAATAAAAATAAAACAATAACAATAACTCCCACCCACACACACTGGAAAAACAAAGCATATCTTATTGTGTTAAATTTAGGTAAAATAAAAAATAACCGATGAGACACTTGTAAGTGGATTAAAGACTGAAATGAGCAGACGATGTGGCAATAGTTAGGGTGCGTACGGATAAGCTATTGGAAGAGGTGATGCTTGGTTGAAATCCAAATGATGGCATTGTGAACACAGACATGCAAACATCTGATGACAAAGATCTCCAAGTAAAGGAAAGATGAGTGTGAAGACCACAGGGTCTTTGATATATTAAAGGTAGAGGAAAAGAGCTACTACATCTGAAGCATAAGGACTAAATATGGGTGATAAAGGAGTTCAGCAATATCTTTCTCTCAACAGCCCTGGCCTGATATCATTTAAGTGTCTGCTAAACATCACCCCATGAAATACAGAGACAGAGAGGTTTTCCCTGACCACCCTACCTTGAAATAACATTCAACTGCAGACAGAGAGAGACACACACCCTCTTTCTTTTAGTTGTTCTCTTCCGAACAATGTCAGTTTTACATGAGCAGATACACAAATCCTTAGGGAAATAATAAATAGTTTTGGAGATGGATGAATGGGTAAAAGAGGAAGGCAGAATCAGATGATGCGTGGGTTTGTAGCTCATGGTAAGGAATTTGGATGTCCCTGGAGTGTATTAAGCAAGGAAGTGCTATGTTCTAAAATGTGATTTTAAAAATTATTTTGGTTTCTATGGAGGAAGATGGTTGATCAGGGCAGAGAGAGAGTTAAGTGCTTTCTGCTGCATTTTCCATGTGAAAATAAAGATCATTTGGGCAGTGGCATAGCAGATCTGAGGATAAAATCAAACAGATTACTTAGGTATTGATGAAGTTCAAGATATCTAGTAGACATGCAAGAGAAGAAGTGTGTAAACAGATGAAGGTCAGTGGAGAGGTCAAGACCTGAAATATAAATGTGAGTTGCATTATCTTATAGATGGTAATTAAAGTAATGAGACTAGTGAGATAATCCAGGGAGAGTTTAGGTGGAGTACATGAGCCTAGGAGAGCTCTATTGTCCGGAGGTTGGGCAGAGGAGGAAGACTCAGCCAGACTGGCAAACTGAGAAAAAGTGGTTGTTGGGAATAGAAGGAAAAATCAAAAGAATCTGGTATCACAGAAACCAAGAAAGAAAAAAATGTTTCAAAAAGAAACATTCCACTGTGTTGCACAATGCTGGAAGAAGAAATAAATTGAGGATGGAAAACTGACCAACAGCTATCATAAGATGTTCAGCTTTAGGCCGTCATAATAAGAGCCATATTGGTAGAACTACCTGAATAAAGTGTACTGAAAAGAGAATGAGAAGGTGGGCAGTAGAGTCCATGAGTGATTAGGTGGATAACCTTGACAAGGATTTTGAGGCTTAATTTCTTATTTTCTGAACTGGGAAAAGCAATATAACAGGTGCTCTACCGACTTCAGAACGTTGTGACGCCTTTGTGAGACTATGCATAAGTTTATCCCTACAACCTTAAAATACAGGCAAAATATTTACTATTATTATTGCTATTATTTTTGGAGGCTGAATAGTATTATTCAGACCACATAATAATAATCTGAAGCATCTGAGAGTATACTAGTAGAATCCAATATATTTGAGTTTTTTAAATTTATTAACACATCAGGTGAGATGGAATGTTTGTGGGTCACAACAAACAAAGAAAATGTTACTGTCAATATCTCCCCTATTTCTTGGATGAACAGTATGGCATGATTACGGGTGAACAAAATATTGGTTGTGGGACATAACCACTGATGCATTTTGCCAAGGAGGTGGCAGAGATTTTCTAGAGCACTGGTTCTCTACATTGTCTGCACAATGAAATCACTTGGGGAGTTTTCCAAAATACTGATGCCTGGGACTCACTTCAAGAGATGCTGATTTAATTGGCCCATGGTGCAGTCTGAGCACTGTAATTTTTGAAAAGCTCCCCTGTTGATTCTAATGTGCAGTGAAGGTTGAAAATCACCGGAGGAGAGGTAAAGAATTACATGCACAAAGGAGCCCGAAGAGGACATTTACCTATCAAGGCAATCCAGTAAATCCTCAGGTACAGCTCAGTTTCTTTTTGCCTTGACTTTGTTGCCCTACATTTTGTCATTTCTTTTTTGCAGAGCACTAAATTCTGTTGCTCCTTAAAGGCAATGGTAACTGAAAAAGAATGATTAAAAGATTGATCAATGCATAGTATTTCTAGGAAAAAAGAAAACAAAATTCAAAGTTGGCTTTTAATATAACCATTCCCTCACTAGACAAGTAATAATGACTCAAGGGAAAACGGACAGAACTCTACACTGATAGCTTTAAGTTATTAATGTGAAATTTATTTCCTTACATTCCCCAGTGGCAATCTTTAAAGCACCTTTTCTATTCACTTTACCAAAGGCTGCTCAGATTTAATTTGAGTTAACAGTGTTTTCAACATTTAGTTCAAAAAAGAAGTACATTTCTATTTTCTTTAATTATATTCTCTCTACTAAACATGTGCAGGTATGTCTAGCACACTAATTTCTACAAGTAATGGAACTTTTTTCAAGTTCAAGTATGGGTAAAGTTTTAGAGCTGTTTCTGCTATGTTTGAATTTGTATTTGTATGCATCATTAGACTATTTGATGAAAAATTTTAATAAAGAAGACATTGGAAAGTATGTAAAGTCCCAATATTTTGAAACACTTTGGGATGTCATAACTTAAATTATGAAAATGTCTACAGTATAGATTGATTTATGAAAGATGTAGAGTCAGACATTTAAAATCATCCAGTCGCTGGCCGAAGAAATAGATTCAGTAATTTTAGCTAATATTTACATAGTGCCAAGTATGTTCTCACACATATAATCATTATACTGTATAAGCATTAATATGTAATCCTTATATGAATCCTATGTGGTAGGTATTTGTGTACTCATTTTATAAAGGAGAAAATTGAGGAACAGAGAGGTGAATACATCCACGTTCCCACAGCTGCTAAGATGCAGACCCAGGATTCCTACTCAGCCAGTGTGGCTGCAAAGTCCATCTTAACTACTCTCTCATCTTTTGCTAAAGCATATGCTTTTCAGGAAAATAATCACATATCGACTCACCTATTCACTCAGTTCAAAAACACATTATTATGTGCTATAAAAAACTGAAATTATCTGAGCCATAAATATTTTAATCTCATTGTATATTTTCTAAAGTTCATGATAATATAATAACTGTGTCATAGAGGAAGACTAGCAGCCAGTTTTAGCCTGAGTCCTGTATGATGACAATATCTTGAAGTTGTCACTACCTATACTTTGGTTCTTACTTTCACAAATATGGAAGCTCAATTCTGTTAGTGCATTCAGAGTTAATTCAGCTATCAGAGATGGATTTACTAAATAAAGTTTCAGAATGACAATGCACCCATTGTATATTAGAGGCTATATTTACCTTTTCAGAGATCACAATTTTCATGTCTTCTGTTCAGAAAAATTTCAGTTCTTTTTGGGAAACTAAATCCAGCTTATGACACTTCTTGTTGAACATGGACTCAATGCAAAAAAAAAAAAAAAAAAGGAATGCTACATTCCAAAATAAAGATCTTTTTAATATATCAAAAATCACTTTTATTATAGAGAATTGGAATATTAAAAATATGTTTCACAAGAAGAAGAGCAACAAATTGAAAACTTATTTGAAAAAATAATGAAGGAATACTTCCACAATCTGGCAAAGGAAATACATTTCCAGGGAGTCCAGGAAGCCCAGAGAGTCCCAAAGATGTTGGACCCAAAGAAGCACACACCAAGGCACATCATAATTACATTAACCAAAATTAAAGATAAGGAGAGAATCTTAAAAGCAGCAAGAGAAAAGGAGACAGTTACCTACAAACAAGTTCCCATAAAACAATCAGCTGATGTCTAAAAAAAAAACCTTACAGGCAAGAAGGGGTTGGAAAGAAGTATTCAAAGTCATGAAAAGGAAGGTCCTACATCCAAGATTATTCAATCCCGCAATGCTATCATTTAGAATGGAAGGGTAGATAAAGTGCTTCCCAGATAAGGTCAACTTAAAGGAGTTCATCATCACCAAGCCCTTATTATATGAAATGTTAAAGGGACGTACCTAAGAAAAAGAA